>JAOPHQ010000631.1:92500-103690 GCA_030340625.1 Merluccius polli
ATTCCAGTTGGCTTTGCTACATGGTTTCCAAAGACCGCGGTACTTCACTCTTGACAACGCGCGATAACCACCGCACCCCCTGTGAACTTCGGTGTCACGCGTGCACAAACACGCGCAAACACAGATCACCGCCGCTGTCGTCTTAAAATACGTTTATGGACGCGATGGATGGTGCCCTGACTTGGATCGTCATAAATCCACAGAGATCTACGGTCCACACGACCCCCCCACCCCCACCCCCACCCCCCTCACACACACACACACACACACCCTGCTTTCCTACAACATGCAAGGGTTGTACCACTAAATGGTCCCACATCCCAGACGCGCTGCGGTCCGCCAGAGAGCCAGGAGTTGGAGTCCAATCGCGACGCCAGGCCGGCGGTACGCAGATAACCTCGCGATCCTATCCCCCCCGCACCACCCGGGTCTGGCCAGCGCAGATCCCTGACCTACAAAAAAAGTACAAACACGGCCACCAGCTTATCGCGTCTGGCCCCGTACCGTACTCAGCGCTAGACGAGAGCGGATGCTAGTGTTAATGCCGCCGAAACACATATTCATAGAGGAAGGAAAAAAAAAAAGAAGGGAAAAACAAGAGATTATGTTGGGATTTTAAAACCTCGGGGTTGTTTGACATAGTGTGTGTGAGCTGAAAACAACACCCTGAACGTATACACACTTGGCATACTGTAAAAAGGAATATTTCCCACAATAACATTTCTACAACCGTGCTTTTCCTTCCAAGAAACAGCGATGGAAGGTAAACACGTCTTCGGGGGGGAACACAATTTATGTACGTGCCGAAGCCAGCGCCGACTCGTCGAAGCGGCGCTTCCAGTTTTGTTGAAATGTATGGTGTTTGTCCCGCACTCCATCCTGCCAGTAGTCTTCCCCCGGAAAGGAAGATAGCCTCACGCGCCGTCTCGCCTACAAACCTCTGTCCATATGAGCTGTGTGCCTCGCGACAACTTTTCTGCTCACTTCTTTTCATTTTGAGGACGGCATGAGCAGACCATATTGTCCACATTCGTTTCATGTATTTATCTTATTTTCTGCTGTGTGTCACGGCGTTTAGACCGCAGACCTCCTAGCGAGGCGCTCCTGCGTTCTCTGCTGCTTTGGTGTGGATGTGCTGTGTTGGGTCCATTTAAGACAAGCATGCGGTATCGCAACACATTCGATCTAATGATGAATCTTGGCGTGCTTTGCCTGTGCACCGTGACTATTCCCCCCCTAGGCTAATAGGTCTTGCCAGTTTACGTGTGTGTGTGTGTGTTTTGTTCATGCATCCATTTTTACTGCTTTGTGTGCAATTGACTTTGTGTGTGTGTGTGTGTGTGTGTATATGTGTGCATGTGTGTGTGTGTGTGTGTGCTTGCTTGACCCAGGGGTATAATTTGGTCCCACACTGGTATGATAATTTGTGTCCTGTTTTCCAGTCCGTTGGCTCCTTTCGACTCGGATTGCGAGACATTTGGCCATGTGGGATAAGCAAATGGTGTATGAAAACAAACTCATGATTCAAACTAATATGAACTAATGAATAACTAACTTGAATTTTTGATAAAACATTACTGGGAATCATGCTTTTCCCATGTCTGACATCATCATTATATTGAAAAAAACGATATTTTCGCTAATTCCCCCATGAAAGATCTATTTATTAGCACACATCTTGGCTTCAGAGAACGCATGTGCTGCACCCCTCATGTACAACATGACATTTACACCACATAATCCTTCTGGTCGGGTGTATTTTTCAGAAATAGAGTTAACCAGCCACTGGAGAAGACCATTAGATCATCGATGCGGAAACCGGTACCATAAACCTCCTATCTTAGTTTCTATCACCCTGACATCCTGTTCCAGATATGGACGGATAGACGGCGCAGGCTTATCGTGCTGTTAGTTACATGTTGTTAAGAACATGGGGCTTGCGAGCGATCAACTTGTTGGAGGATCTCTAAAAGAGGGATTTTCTCCTGAAATCTCATTTGAACCAGCTTCAACCCCAATTTCGCTGGCATTTTGCCCCGTTTAGCCTCTGATAAGTAGATCATGTTGGGTATTTTATCTTTTTATGACTCCTGTCTAAATGCAGCCCGGAGCTGCTATCGGATTCCTATGCTGGTCACCCCGGTGTCCAATTAGACTTCTATGAGCAATACGACGGTACAAAAGGAAGAGGATGGTAGGCTGGCCTTTGAGTTGGGGAGCGTTCGATATGGCGTGTAACCATCTGTGGTTGTTCAGGTCATGGAGAAGGAGACTGGGATACTTTGTGTGGAATTGTGTTCGTCGAGAAAGAATGGCACGTGCAGTGGATGTTGATTAAATGTGTGTGTGTGTGTGTGTATGTGCGCGGATGTGTGTGTGTGTGTGCATGCATGTGTGTGTATGAGTGTGAGTTTGTGTGTGCATGTGTATATGTTTGTTTGTTATATGTGTGTGTGCATACATGCCTGCATACTTGCCTGTGTGCCTGTGTTTGTTTGTGTTGTGTGTGTGTGTGTGCGTGCGCGTTTGTGTGTGTGTGTGTGTGTGTGTGTTCACAGGCTTCTGACAGACACACCAGCTGCTCCCCTAAACAGACCCAAACAGAGGAGTGATGTATCGCAGGGGCTGGTATACCTCATGTTGTCCTCCTTGCTCGCCAGAGGGAGACCAATCTGTGCCTCCGCCCCGGATGAACGTCGCTCCGCTGCGATCACTGGTTCAGAGGTTTGTTTTATTTATTGATTCGTTCCACCCGTAAAAAGGCAAGACGCCTTCGTTGCCCACAGAGATGCGCACCGACCGCGTACCGCAGCCGGCAGCAGCACAATCCCATCGCGGTCCGACGCCACTTCACATGATTTAGTCATCTGCCTACTGTATAACAAGCGTTTGTATCAATTCTGTTCTTCAACACTGCATGTACCTTGCATCCCCCTTGACTGTCATTTGTAAATTCAGATAATGCTGTAGAATATAAATCATATTATTTACAATGACTTTGACTACACCCGTATGTATCCTCCATATGTGCCACTCAAAGTACTTGCTTCACAGGTTGGATATTCCATACAATTATGTATTGTTCTTTTGTTCCTATGTTTATGCTTGTTTGTTACTTTTCCAGTGACTATTACTTTAAACCCCATTAGACAGTGAGGACGAAAACTGAATACATATATTACACGTATAGAGAGAGACGCACAGAGAGACAGAGACAGAGAGAGAGTGAAAGCGTCGGCATCAATGGGAGTCTGTCTTGGGGAGTATTTTTAACTACCATCTATAAGGTCAAGAAGAGTCATGGAAGGATCCCTCTGCAAATGTCATGATATTTAAAAAGGTGAGCAAGTGTTAATCATCAGCTTTCTCTTTAGGAAATGCATCAGTACATAGAGTTTAACTCTAATTTCTCATACCGGTAACTCTCGTCTCTTCTTGTCACTTTTTTGTGACGAAAATGTCTTCATTCTTGAGTTTTGTTCCAAAACTATACTCAACACAAATGGATGAGTTCATTAATCAAACCAATGTACACGATTGAAGACACGACTCCTATGCCTAAGGGTTCATTTCTTTATGGTTGTGTTCATGCTTGGCTCAAGTGGTTGACCCCCCCCCCCCCCCCCCCCCCCCCAGTTGCATGGTAGGATTTTAAAGGGCCCCTATTTTACCACTGGGTGTGATGGTGGTGGTGTTACTTAGCCATTACAAGCCAGTCAAAATCACAATCAAAATCTACCCTCTGGTGACATCACAAGTTTGAGTGTCCACCCAGATGTTTGACGGATAGACCGTCCTACCAGCCTATCCAGTGGACTGTACCAACTGGTAGACTGATCTATCCATTACCAGCGTAGGGAAACCCCGGGCGTCATCGGCAAGTCTCTGCCAAATTGCTGAATACACACACAAGACCTGTCATGGTACTTCCCTCGCTGTACTGTATCTAATAATAGCGCCACTGTGCGGCGTGACCTTGCTGTTTTATTTCAACCCGCCCCCCAACTCTCTCTCACACACACACACACAGCCCAACCCAGCTCTCAAACCGTACACACACACACACACACACCAAAGACACACCAAACACACACCCACACACACACACACACACACACACACTCTCCTCCGCTTTCATGGCTCCCTCTGCTGTCTCCTACTCCTCTCTGAAGGATAATCATGTAGATGACTCTTACCTTTCATCGTGGGTCATCTCCCCTGAGGGGGAGCTACAGGAGCCTTGCATGACTCACCCCTCCTCCCCCTTCCCCCCCCCCCCTCTCTATCAGTTGCTCATTCTCTGCTTCTACTGTGTGGATGGATCCATGCTTGTGTGTGTGTGTGTGTCTGTGTGTGAGTGTGAGTGTGTGTGCATGTTTTGCCAGTATGTGAGTTTTTGTGTATTCATGACATCCCGAGGAAGAGGCAGATAGAGAGAGCGATAGAGAGAGAGGAGGAATGAGAGAATGAGTGTGAGACAGATACAGTATTTTAGTATTCATTGCTATTTTAACGTGTGTACAGCTGTGTATGTGTTTGTGTCTCTTTGTGGTGCAGTGCAATTTAAATAAGAGCATTTCTCTCAATTCATGTAGGTCTAAAACATAATCCTCACAAACTCCTTAAAATGTGTGTGTGTGTGTGTGTGTGCGTGTGTATGTATGTGTGTGTGTGTGTGGTGTGTGTGTGTGTTATGACTCCATATGTGTTGTTATGAGTCCATATGTGTTGTTTTTCTTTTTATGGTTGTATGTCTATTTATTGAAACACATCCCATGTCCGCAGAAACAGAACACTTTGTGGTACCTGAACATCGTTGTCTACCGAGCCGTTGCAGCAGAATGTTGTTATTTGGACAAAAATGACACTGGACAAATGAGAAAATACGAGCAAACAAAAAAAAATACTGAAATACCATTGGTTGATAATTCAATATATACTGTAAGATTACACTTGTTCAGCTTTCGATCCGTCAACCAATCTCTGAATCCCCTTTTGTCACGTCTCTCTCTCTCTCCTCCTTCACTTTAAACATCGCTCTGAATCATCTGCGCTCCTTGTTTTGTCAACGTTCATTCACCGCTTTCTTCCTGCATTGTTTCATCGGGAAGCCGCTCTGTCTTCTCGTCCCGCCGGTGCTTGTGTATGCTTTCCATTGAGTGCTTCTCCTTTCCGGCACCACTTGAATGTGCCACGGGAGAAATGCACAGTCATGATATGAGTGAGGGTAATAACAGGTCAGGTCAACCACACTGGGCTTCATCTGTCCAACAATTCCTCCTCCTCCTCCTCCTCCTCCTCCTCCTCTCTCTCTTGCTTTCTTTCTCTCTCGTTCTATCATTCCTCCAGGAGAAAAAGTTCCCCTCTCTTTGACTTTGAGTAGGTCTAAACTCTGGGGGTTAGGAAGCCACACCGGCAATACATTGCTTATGACAAGACCACTTTCAGCTGCTGCTAGGGAATGCTATTCATTTTTAAATCACAAGCAGTCTTATTGTCAGTCTTATAGTCAGTCTTATTGTCAGTCTTATTGTCAGTCTTATTGTCAGTCTGCACGTATGGACGCTTAACATTTAGATGTTGAGGAGGTTACAGTGGACTTTCCAAAATGAAGTATCCAAAATCAACTATTTGCCAAGTGACTTCTGCATGTGATGTTCATCGTTGTGTAACATGGGTTGCCCATTTGTGTCATACCATTTTGCTTAAAAATGTCCCAATTTAAACAACCACTCAACATCACTTTGAACAATGTTCTGACCTTTCTGTTTTACAGCAACCAATAGAGGAGAGGGAAGCTACATTTACTGTTGCCGAGGGAGTTTTAAGAGCTTTGGATACGGGCTATGTGATCAGAAATAAGTGGGAATAAATGAAACAATAAACACAATACAATATAGTGTTTAGGCCTGTTTGTATGGTGAAGCTTCCCCACAATGCTCTGCAGGGAGGCTAGGCTATATCAACTGTTTTAAGGCGGCCTTTCTGGTGGATGCTGAATGTGTGCCAGTCTTAAAATAACTAACTATGGTGTTGAAAAATAGTTTTTGTGATGAATACATGGCAAGCTTTTAGGGTTCTCTGACTAATTGTCTTTGAATTTGAAGTATTTGATTTTTGACAGTTAATTTGCCAAAGTGCAGAGCAAAACACTATTAAAAACAGACAATGACTAAAAAAGATTGGATTCGTGAAAATACACCTGGAATAAATTCACTTACCTATCACCGATTTGTCCTGGTTTCAAAATGTGGTGTAAAATTGTAGTAGCAGGTAGCAATGTAGTGGTTTGTGCAGGTCTCTAATTGTATCTGGGGATAGTATGCCGGCTCCATCTGCCAACAGCAAATGACAACAATATCCCAAAACTCTCCCGTTACAGTATGTGACTCATACTTTCGGTGGTATTTTGGTCTCAGCAATTGCATTTATATCTGTTCATGTGTATCTTTGTGAGTGTGTTTGTGTGTGTGTGTGTATGTATGTGCGCGCACGTGTGTGTGTGTGTGTGTGTGTGTGAGAGAGTGTTTGCATGTGTGAGATAGTGTGTGTGTGTATTCGCACCTTTATACTTTTTGCACGCTCGCACGCCTTGTGTGTGTGTGCTTTCACACGAATGCCAAACAATTAAACACAGCTCTACTTAGATGGTTTATTTAGCCAATTACTCCAGTCATTCTCCATTATTCCAACAAGCACACCCAATAAACACATAAACTGTCTTACTACCCTTTTGCCTTATCAACTTGCACTCACTGCACACACATCAACAAACACACACACACACACACACACACACACACACACACACACACACACACACACACACACACACACACACACACACACACACACACACACACACACACACACACACACACACACACACACACACACACACACACTCCCAAGGCTAACATTGCAGCTGACAGCTTTCATTACCTTAAGCTCCTGGGTAAATGCTCTAAAAGGACAGGTTGCTGTAAACGTATTTATGAGGGCAAAACGTATCGTCTCTTAAGTAGAAAGTAACAGACAGGCGTTTACATACAATGTTCTCCGAGAGCAGTAGGCTGAGATCACCCAGTACTTTTTGCTCTGTCGGTCGGTTTGAAAAAAGAAACACCAGTGGATGTCTTCAAGTTGTTATTGAGGGAGAGAGAGACAGAGAGAGAGAGAGAGAGAGAGAGAGGAGAGAGAGAGAGAGAGAGAGGGAGAGAGGGAGGGAGGGAGGGAGGGAGGGAGGGAGGGGAGGGAGGGAGGGAGGGAGGGGAGGGAGGGTGGGCGGGTTGGTGAGTGAGTGTAATAGAATGGGGAACTGGAGAGACAGAGAGAGAGAGAGAGAGAGAGGGAGAGAGGGAGGGGGAGGGAGGGAGGGAGGGAGGGAGGGAGGGAGGGAGGGAGGGAGGGTGGGCGGGTTGGTGAGTGAGTGTAATAGAATGGGGAACTGGAGAGACAATGTGTTTGCTTAGGAAAGGCAATGGAAATGACAATGTAGTTAGATAAGACAAAAAAAAAATGAAAACACAATGCAGAGACAAAGATGTAGAGGGGGTGTACAGACTTAATACAGAATTAATTTGATATACATAATCAAAACTAACAGAAGTTAAAGAGTATGGAAGACTATGCAATATAGCATCTGGTCACCGATAAGTGAGGAAGGAAGTCAATAATGTTTTAATGAAGAGGTGCTGCTTGTGCATGTGTGTGTGTGTGTGTCTGTGTACATGCCTGTGTGTGTGTCTGAGAGAGAAAGGAGAGAGAGAGAGAGAGAGAGAGAGAATGGAGTGGAGGAGAGCAGAGGTGAAGGCTGGCAGAGGTTGAGAACTTCAAGAAAGTTTTTTCGGGGATTCACTCGATAGTGCCAATTATACGCAGACGGAAAAAAAAAAAAAAGTGCTGACGTTTTTCGACTCTAACTTCCTCGCGATTTTTCCACTTTTAATTCCGCTATTCATCCGTAGGCGGTGTGTACGCATGTTTCAGTGTAGGAGGAGGTAAAAACAGTAAAGTAACTGAGATCCTAAACCCCCCCCCCCCCAAAAAAAAAAAAATAAAATCAACTACAAAAAAAAAAAAATGTTCAAGTGGATGTTGGCAGCCCAAAGACAGGAGCAGGAAGCTGATGAGATGAGCCAGTCAGAGCTGGAGGACATGTGAGTGGTAGGCCTGCCCACTCTCTCTGGGTGCAGCCAGATTGAACCATGAAGTTTGCATCCTCACATTTCTCCTCACTCCCTGTCTCTTTTTTTTGTGTGTGTTATGGTTTCACAACTCCTACTGGCTCTCAGCACAATCCCGCTGTCTCTCCTGCTCTTTGTGTGATAAAAGGTAATCTACCGAACCGCATTTCTAATACAACTGATGAAAATGCCGCGATCGCTGCTAATACAATTGTGTACCACGCACCGCATCTAAGGAACAAATGCACTCCTTGCCAGAAGTTTAAACCCAGTTCGAAATTGCCTTGTCATTTTATTAAACTCTCTCACCCTCATATTTTTTATGGGTGATATTTGCTAAATGTAGCTTATTAATTATTTGCCATGTATTACTCAAAGGAAAACCAATCTTAATATACCTTATCTGAGAGTATATAATAATATAGATATTTATATACGTGTAATACTAAGACGTGCCTGACCGAAGAACCAAGTTGAATCCAGAAAAGTTTACAACAAAGGATTCCTTTGGGAAAGTCCAAGCCTAAAAGCCCTGATTTAACATTCAGCCATGCACCTAGACTCCAGCACCGCTAATACAATTCAGTCTAAGGAATTAAGGCGGCGAGTTTTGGCCTCAAAGCCAATACCTCTAACTACCAATACACAATCACAACTTTCTGCATCACATAGTACTTTATTAGTCAAGTCTAACAGGTACCCTGTGGAGATTTTTCCAGTTAAATGCTCATTCAATTCAGCATTCAGTCATCAAGTAATCTGTCTGTACAATTATCCGCTCAGTCAATCATTTAGTCATTTGGCCAGCCTTGCAGTCTGCCTGACAGTCTCCCGGGCTCGGTGTTTCAGCTATCTACCTAGGCTTTCAGCCGGCCACAACCTCAATCTTTTTCCTCTGTCTGTGGCCCCATACAGAATGGCAACAATGCAGAAACTACACTATAATCTGCACCATCTTTTGGCAAAATTGGAGAACTAAATGTGCTATTATCTCGTCCTAGTCTTCGGGGATTGGGTTTAGCATTGTGTTCAACAGAGCAACGGACGGGACGAGTGCTTTGGGAATGAAGAGCGACTGCGGGTGCACTGTTTAGACCCAGTGAGGAACGCGGCGCGGCACAGTATCTCTGGGCCATATGTGTAAAAATGGTTCCTCGGATAATAGGACAGTGCGTCGTCACTATTTGTGCGCCGGTGATTTATCAGGAATATTTGGCGTGCGTCCATGTCTCACGACACTGTGGGTTTGTCATCGAAAATGCTCCAGAAGTGTTTCCGATGGGGGGCAACGGTCTGTAAAGGTGTTCTGTTGGCATTGATGTTCACATGGCTGATTTAGGGCGTACGCTATTTTTGGAAACGTCGAATACTTATCGTCGTATCACTGTGAGTGCTACTCAAGGGCGCAAAGAAAGGACAAAGAATATGAGAACAAGAACCAGGGGCTAAAAAAAACTGTCCTGGAAACGTGAGAGAGAGAAAAAGAGAGAGACACAGACACAGACAGATGGATGGATGGATGGATGGGTTGAGGGAGTTGAAAGGGGGAGGACTTGGCAGTGTAAAGCGGGAAGCTGTGACTCCAGGCTTTACCCAGGAGTGGTGGGAGGGCGGAAAAACCGTGGAGTTTCACACTCACTGGCTGTAGGCGTGGTGAGGGGCGGGGCCTTAAGTGGGTTGGTGGGGTCAATACTCGCCGTTCTCTCATTCGCTGAAGGAGTTTGGTTCCTGCCACAAGTCTGCGTTGCCCTGGGCGATGACGTCCATTGTCTTCGGATAAGTAACAAGCTGTGGCTGCTGCATATAGCAATGTTTGTTTGTGTAGGACGGGGAGGTCAGAAAACAATGAGTGGAATAAAAGACCTTGCATCTTTAGAATTGCGCTTCTCAATATTGAACTCAGAGGTCCTGTGAGGTCGTGTTGTGCACGGGTGGGTGTATGTGCGTATGTGTGTTAATACAACATGGTTTGTATGTCTTTAGTTGCTCTTTCCCACTCATGGTCACTGGCATAATATTTGCATAACATTTCAGAAATTCAATGCCCTGTATCTTTGGCAAATGCATTTTTGTTTTTGTTTTCTTGTTTGGCAAGGCAGACAGAAGGCAAGATATCCCCCAAACTATTGATCTGTTTTGAAGAACCATTTAAACTGTCTCAATGGTGTAGGGCGCATGTGTGGTTGATAGCTGGTTTACAGCCTTGCCTGGCCCACCTCAGTCTGACTAGACTCTGGGGCCGGGTGGGACCGCACACCTGCGGTGCATGAACAGTCATGGCACCCAGGATAAACCCGCTATCACCGCACACACTCAGGGAGAGAGCCACTGTCATGGTAGCGTTTTACAACGTGCTCCGGCTGTACCGGCCTGCCAATTCTCAAATTAACCGGGATTATACACAACGTCTATCGGTGTCCTGTGTGTCGGAGGAGCCCAGCAAAGCCACTTAGGTGGCGTGTGGCAGAGGTCTACTGCCGCAAATGTTTTTGGGGAAATCATTCACGTACTAATATGTATGCTTGTCTCTTTAGTAAATAGTGATCTATCCTCATGATCCGTGGGATTTATTTCTTCCAGACGGAAAATAACTATTGTATGTCTCTACATGAAGCTAATTCCCGTCTTCACGAGTCCCTACTCTGCAATTATCTATTGAATAGTCTTGGTAGTCGGCAGCAAACAGCATTTCAATTGAATTAAAGGACAACCTTCTGAATGGCTTTCTTCCCTCTATTTCTTCTATCTGTGTCTATTTATGTATAGGGGGGAGTAGATCAACCGTTGGTGATATAGATGGTTTAAAAGCCCTGTGTTTAAGTATGAAACCCTGCACATTAAAGCCTCCTGCTACATGAAGCTGGATCCTATTGACGTGCAGGGGTAGATGAGGGAGATATCCACGCTGCTGCACTGTCTGCTCGTCTTGCAGAGATTTTAATGTCTCCTTATCAGAAAGAAAACTGATGGAGAACATAATGCTTGGCCTCCATTCGTTCTAAGC
>JAOPHQ010000632.1:0-57500 GCA_030340625.1 Merluccius polli
CACAAAGTCATCACAAGCACATTCCACATGCTATCTCGTTTCAGTAATGAGCCTGAGCTTGTCATGTACCGAAGATGAATTACACAAAGAGCATCATACTGTTTTTTCTCCAGTGATCTTGGGAATGCCACGCCGCGGTTTCAACCACAGAGCGGAGGGGATCTTGCAGCTGTCAGTTTGGGGGGCCGGCGGGAACAATGAGAAGTTTGTGTGCGGGTGAGCACAAGTGTGATCGCGATGGGACACACACACACACACACACACACACACACGTAGGCTGCACACCGTCGCACACTAGATACCCCACACATGTGGCAGCAAGTCCTGTGCCTGTATCCTGTGTGTGTGTGTGTGTGTGTGTGTGTGTGTGTGTGTGTGTGTGTGTGTGTGTGTGTGTGTGTGTGTGTGTGTGTGTGTGTGTGTGTGTGTGTGTGTGTGTGTGTGTGTGTGCGCGCGCGTCCACCCCGCCCCCGCTCTATCTCGCTGTCCCTTTAACATGTGCTGTTCTTGGCCTTGGAGCCGCTTCGGAAGTCAGCTGTGGGTTTTAAGTGAACAATGGAAAACAACGCGACCATCCGACCGCGGACCCCCATCCTGAGCCTAGCGGCTTCCTGAGAAACAGGATGCTTTGGTTTCGCCGTTCAAGAAGTGGGCCAGGAGGTCCTCCTCCTCTCTTCTTCTTCTTCTTCGACCTGCTCAGAGTCAGCTTTTTACCTCTTGGAAATATCGCAGCACGATATCAATGAGCTGCGAGATGCTCGTCATGCTTCTGTAGGGCCTTGCGGTAAACCTGTGGTGTGACCTGCACCCCTTAAAGCACCTGACATTACATAGGGGGGTGGGGTTATGTGTTTTATCTTATCATGTGTCTTGACTGTTATGCTGTGTAGGCGTGTTTGTTATTCTGTCATGAGGCAAATCACTATTGAATCTTGAATAAACAACTGTTGTTTTGTGGATAAAAACCCCCACAAGTGACATGATGATGGTGACCCTGCAAAGTACTTCCCTTGGTTTCCTAACCTTCCCCATCTCCAGTATCCTCTTCTGCTTTATCGGCGAAGTCACACGCTATCTCGAATGTTTTCATGGCCAAAACAACACAGTAGTATCCTACGCCTAGGTTTACTTTACAAAGATAGTGTTCTTCATAGCAGTTATCACAGTTTAGACTTCGCCTGTCCTGGTCCCATTACTATCAAACAGATAATTAACATGTGTGGGAGTATCTGATTAAACACAGGCCACGGAGAAAATACGGTAAAAATATAATTGGTCAAAATCAAACATTTTTTTAGCACTACTAACGTTTTGAAACAATAGACATTCCTGGACATGATCCACTCCCCCTTCATCACATCCCTTGTCCTCGACCCTTCCTGCTAAATAAACACGAGACCAGGCATATATCCAACCTCACACAAATAGTCCAAGAGCAATGTTTAGTTTTAAATCATAACATGTGAATACGAACCAACAGAGTTTTTGTAGGTCGACTTTGACAATCGCATCCAGGCGCTGTAATGCTCCAATTTAAAGAAAAGAATTGTAAAATTAGACCTGGAAGAGGAGACCAGGGATCAGTTCCTTGAGGTCAGAGAGCACACACACACACACACACACACACACACACACACACACACACACACACACACACACACACACACACACACACACACACACACACACACACACACACACACACACACACACACACACACACACACACACACACGTCCTAAAAACCACGAGTCACATCATCCTGTCTGACTTTGCAGCGATCACTCAGCGTGACTCACTCAGCCTCGTCAGAGGGCCTTTTCACCCACACTAAACGCAAAGAGCCCACAATACAGCCCTTTGTCAACCGTTGAAATCAAACCCTAAACCTGCCACTGTGTACTACTTCTACTCGGACGCAAATATTGTACATACCGTATGAATCCATGTACAGCTCTTAGCCACTGGTTTAGGCAGAGTGTGGGTTGTGATGGGATTGCCTACTAATCCATTTACCGACTCACACCTGCGCAGCCACGCAGTCTCCCAGACACACAAAGGATTAACCTACACACCTCGAGGAATTATGCCGATTGTAGCTGGCACCAAGAAGCATGCATCAACAATCCAACACCAAATTTTCTCTGACTCATATGAATCATAAGAACATGTACAATTGAATTTCCAATCCATCAATGTTTAATTCCAGACGTGATTTGTGTGCACATAAACATTACTGAAATAAACATATTACAAGTACGACTACACACAGTAGTCGTATTTGCAAGGGAACGTTGGCTATAAGTCGTAGCAAGGGTTTGACAGTTGTCCCCACCCTGCCTTTTCCTTACTAAAAACAAGTCAGAACAAGACCCACCCGACTGGTTCAAAAGCTGACGGACAACCCTGCATGTTTGTGAGCGAATGCACCCTGAAGACCACAAACCCTTACATGCTTTAATACACAAACGCTGAACAGCATGGCCGACCTGCTGAAACAAGCAGAACGTCTTAAATTGAATTTGACGGCAGAATTTTAGACATTAGTCTTTTTGTCTTTTCTCTTACCTTTGATAAGTATTTCCTGGACAATGTTTTCCTTCCTGTTCCGAACTTCTTATGAATCCAAACAGAATCTGAAAATGTCGGACAAAACTGATATTAATTTGGTCAACGCTCACACAGTCATAGTTTAATACTTTTTCTATTGATGTATCTATTTACTGTGTTACTGTGAGTCCTGGAAGTCTTTCGAGGTGGTTGTTATTTTTGGACGGTGTATGACCAATATATTCTTAGCAGTTCTAACATAAACCCAGCAGAAGAGATGCTAAAGTATCAATTTTATACTTTTAATTTTCGAAAAGGTGACACAGTGAAGGGGCAAAAAGATAAACAAGTAAGTATATATATATCCCCAACAACCAGGAGCTGCTAACCTACTAGTCTGCAGGGGTCAATTGCAATGACAACATATCGACACATTTGTGAACAAAAGATTGGCGTGGGTGATTATGGTTAATCCATATCAACTATGGCGTTACGACATTGAACCCAGTGCATTCAAAATCAGCCCACATAAATGTGCGGTTAACTATCAGCACCACAACCAGACTCAGTGATATCACCAGCATGACCCGTTTGTGACCCAAAACACCTACGTGTTATCATGGTTATACACCATCCAATCTATTATCATGGTCAAACACCATCCAATCTATTATCATGGTCAAACACCATCCAATGTGCTATCATGGTCATACACCATCCAATCTATTATCATGGTCATACACCATCCAATGTGCCATCATGGTCATACACCATCCAATGTGCTATCATGGTCATACACCATCCAATGTGCTATCATGGTCATACACCATCCAATGTATTATCATGGTCATACACCGTCCAATGTGCTATCATGGTCATACACCATCTAATGTATTATGATGGTCATACACCATCCAATGTATTATCATGGTCATACACCATCCAATGTATTATCATGGTCATACACCGTCCAATGTATTATGATGGTCATCATACACCATCCAATGTATTATGATGGGCATCATACACCATCCAATGTATTGTCATGGTCATACACCATCCAATGTATTATGATGGTCATCATACACCATCCAATGTATTATGATGGTCATCATACACCATCCAATGTATTATGATGGTCATCATACACCATCCAATGTATTATGATGGTCATCATACACCATCCAATGTGCTATCATGGTCATCATACACCATCCAATGTATTATGATGGTCATCATACACCATCCAATGTATTATGATGGCCATCATACACCATCCAATGTATTATGATGGTCATCATACACCATCCAATGTGCTATCATGGCCATCCACCATCCCATGGGACTGTAGCATCACACAAACACAGCGCTAGCAGACTGAAAAGCCTGCAGGAACAGTAAGCCACAGCATCGCTGCTGCCTCCGACTGGCCAACAATACGCTGGCCTATATCTATATATCTATATCTATATATACACATCTATATCTATATATCTATAGATATAGATATATATATATTGCATTTTCTTTACTTCCCATACTCTGGGAGCGGCGGTGTGCCTCCCAGTGTACGGTAGGGCACATCCACGCTGCTTCAAGGGGGACGCCTCCATTGTCCACCCAAACACAGCAGTAGCTCCAGGCGGCTAGCCATGTAGCTCCTAGCGGCTAGCCATGTAGCTCCTAGCGGCTAGCCATGTAGCTCCTAGCGGCTAGCCATGTAGCTCCTAGCGGCTAGCCATGTAGCTCCTAGCGGCTAGCCATGTAGCTCCTAGCGGCTAGCCTGGAAAAGTGTCGCCGTTGACCACTCCTTGCCAGCGTTGCAGTAGCGCCGAGGCGGTGTCCCCCCCTTCACTAAAAGCCGTTATCTGTTAGTGTTGTTTTTTTTTTAAACTTACCGATGCGTGGCCTATCCGGATCCTTTTTTGTGTTTGTTTGTTTGTTGTTGTTGTTGGTGGTTTTGTTTGGGTTTTTTTTCTCTCTCTCTCTCTCCTCCCCCCCCACAAAAAAAACCCGTAATCCGTTGGACTGCCGTCTCCGTCTCCCGCGCCGTTGCCTCGCTACAGAGCAGGCCGCAGCGCGAGCCGCCTATTAAAGGGAAGGGCGGGATCACGGGAGCCTTTACCGTAATGCCGGCGCACGCAGAATTCCCACCTTTTTTTTTTGTTCCCCCCCCCCCCCCCCCTCATACAGGGGTGTCGTGATGATAGAGTGGCTTTAAAATGTAATATTTATCAATAAACGAAATAAATATTTTCATATCAGACCCCCCCCCCCCCATGCACCTCAGCCATAGAAAGCTTTGCGAATAGCCTTGATGGTCGCTTTTGTCTGCTCATCCCGCTCCCCTTTCCCATTTCCGCCAATGGTGTCGTTTCTGGACACGCCGACACCAGTTACCACTTCATCATCAAGGTGAACCTGTGGTTACGTGAATCTATGGCTACGTGAATCTTCACGTTTCCCTCGGGTTGGCGGTTCGGTTCGGTTCAGTTCAGTAGTTGCTCTGGCAACCGCACGTGATTATATAATACACTTCGTGCGGCGGTGTCACGCGTCGAATGCGACGTTTTAATGGGAGTCATATCTTTCATACACCAGTCGTGATATCGTTTACACTTAAAAAAATTTAAAAAAAAAGTGACCGTAAGTTAATTATCCTCTTTTGTTTAACTTGGCGGAAGACAAACAATGGCCCATCAGGAAGTAGTGGAGGAGGAACAATGCCAGGAGGAATTTCCACACTTGTCGTGCCGTCAGAGTAATGCTGCCCTCTAGCGGTAGGACCGCGAACTGTCTCCAGCGTCACTGAGCATTTAACCAGTGACTGGTAGTAGATAAACTTTACTGTAAAAAAAATAAAAAATAAGTAGTACTCATTATTGCCTATTGTGATACAATCCAAGGTAAAAAAAAAAAAAGAGAAAACAACTGGCAGCGGACAGAAAGTTAAAAACATGAGGTAGTTGGCATTCGTACGTTAAAGCACGCAGAACGAAAAAAAAAAAAAGTGAAAAGAGCACAATCATGTATAATGTGGGGTTACTTTGCGACATTTGCCTATTCTATTCCACAAGTGAACTTTGCAGCCAATTTGTGAAAACAAAGGTAACGGTAATGACACAGGTATTTATTTAAACAACAATAATAATAATAATAAGAAGAAAAACACGAATAAAGAAAAATAATAAAAAACGAAAAGTTGGAAAGCGTCCCGTTGCCCATGTGTGTGTGTGTGTGTGAGAGAGAGAGAGAGGTGTCAATCAAAGCGTCCCGTTGCCCATGTGCGTGACCATGTGGCGCCGCAGATTGCTGGGGTTGTTAAAGCTGGCGGTGCACTGCAGGACACACGTAGGGCTTCTCCCCGGAGTGAGTCCTCAGGTGGATCTTCAGGCTGCCGTTCTGCGTGAAGCGCTTCCCGCACTGGACGCACACGTACGGCTTCTCGCCCGTGTGGATGCGCGTGTGGATGTTCAGCGTGGCCTTGTTGGCGAACGACTTGCCGCACAAGGCGCAGGGGATGGGCGGCTCCCCCGTGTGGCCGGCCCGGTGCACGATCAGCTCCTCGCGGCTGGCGAACCGCTCGCCGCAGAAGCTGCAGTCCAGGCTCTTGGCGGCGGCGTGCGGAAACAACACCAGGCTGTGCTGCGCCGCCGGGAACTCTGCGCCAAAGTGGCCCGGCGGCCTCCCCTTGTCGTCGCCCGCCGCCCCGGCGTGGTTCAGGGACAGGGCGGCCTGGAGGCGGTGGAGCCGTTCGGCCTGGCCGTCTCTACCGGGACGCATCCCCTGCGCCGCCGGGACCCTCTCGCTTGGGCCGCTGTTGAAGCTGAGGATGCCGTCGTGGGTGATGCTGTGGTCCGGCGACAGCGAGCTCAGGGCTTCCAGTTCGGACGCCGTGAAGAGGGTGTCAGGGCCGTCCGCCGCCAGTCGGCCCTCCTCCCCTTGTCCGTGGACGCTCACGATCCGCAGCTCCTCGCTGCGACCGGACATGTGGGAGGAGCCAGGGGCGTCCTCATGCAGACCCTCCGTTGTGGGGGCGGCACGCTGCATGCTGCGGTCTCCAAAGCCGTCGCAATCTTCTGCCGAGAGGAAAAAACAGAGTATTGTATTTGTACATTATTTGCACATAACGATACAGTGTGTAGCTACTGTGTACACGTGGAAGTAACTCAATTAATTAATTAATTAATTAATTCTCACTGATTGTAGTATTTGTTCTATGGCTCTTTTGTATGTTCCCCAACTAGTTTAATATGTTCATTATGAGTTAAACGCTCAGGCTGAGGTACACACACAACCCCAGACACATGCACAGGGGGGGGGGGGGGGGGGGGTGGCTACAGTGTGTACCGTGTTAATCGTGAAATGATTCGTCATTATGGGGAAACAATGTGTTTGAAACTACCACAGCATTTCTCATGCGATACGTGGCAAAAAAAAAGATTTCATGAGCCTAGGTTGGCTATAAATACGTTGATTTAGGATTTTACAGTACTACAACTCTCTTAAGTTAACCTCTAATTATGGTGGAGTACCGCCAACACCCATGATGCATTCTGATGTATAAGCTCAAAAGAGAGCTTACGTCCCTCACAATGGGACCTTATTTTGGAAAGAATATGTACGGTAGTCAACAGGAGTGATGAATGATATTTTTGAATTACACATATGATGTTTGTCAATTTAAGATATTTTCGCCAGTCAAGTTAGAAAGACTACACACACAAAAGTAAAAAGTCAAGTGACGTCATAATGTCCACAAGCTACCCAGAGCCGTTAAAGCCAACATTAACACGATGCTGTCGTTACCGGGATGTAGTCACACGTGTGATGAAACACATCAGGTAAGATACATGTTGGTGTTGTTGACGTATATTGTGCCATACGAGAGTTGTAGTGCAGGGTTTTCACACAAAACTAAACGTTACTTTACTGTTTTACGACAAACTGCGATTTTCTTGATTTGCAAAATTATCTTTTAAATTGACAAACACGTGTAATTCGTAGCACAATCCGAAGGGCAGCAAAAAAATATTTGTCTCTCGCGGTTGATTGACATATTTTTTTCTGAAATAAGGTCCCATGGGGGCGGGGTTACTGTCAATCACTTTTCGTTCTGACCAATCAGAAAGCTTCAAATAGGTGTCAATCAAATAGTAACCCGACCAAACACTGTCTAGAAACAGCTGTCAATCACTTTTTAACCCAGCCAATTGTTTCACAAAGGAGGCGGGTTCAGTCGCAATTTTCACCTTAAGGCAAAAAACGGTTGCAATGTTGTTTTTTAAATTCTGCCAAGTAAATGCCAGCGATAGAGGCGCAAAGATTAAGATTAGATTTAGAGTTCATTGCAAATTAAATGGCTGTCATTGTAGTGGTCTAAAAGTCTTATATTATATTATTTTGTGAATCAATCAAAGTCTTAAACCCTTTCAGTCCAGTTCAGAGTACAAGCTTGTCTTGGCTACTTTAAAATCCTAAAAGTTACACTCTTGCAGTGGCCTACTGTCTTCAGTGTAAATGCCTGTTTAATACTCACTGTTTTACCATTTTAATTAAGTTAGTTAGTTAGTTAATTAAGTTAATCTTTGCTGACTGCCTGTTTACCCCACCATAGTCTCCAGTATTGGGGTGGAGTAAACCTAGGGACCCTCAGTACTCACCTAGTTCCCACAAACCCTTAGTAGTGCTCACCTACAGCTGGCCTGCATCCACCGAGATCCTCCTCATCCTTGATCAAGATGACGTCTGGAGTCTCCTGGTTTTCCACATAAAGAGAAACGCACACAAAACGATATTCTTGCCTTTTGCACAGAAAAGTGAGCCCCCCCCCACTGTAATGACACGTTGAATCGTAAAACTGTGTGATTTGCTGCTTTCTATGGGTGTGTGTGTTGTTGTGCTTTTACCTCTGCTGGGACTGCAACAGACGACCCTTCACTCTTACATGGATTAGGAGGAGCGGTACTTCCAACCTCCTTGTGGTCCATCAGGGGCTTCAGGCCTGAGGATGATGATGAAGATGATGATGATAATAAAGATGATGATGATAATAAAGAAGATGACGATGATAATAAAGAAGATGATGATGATAATAAAGAAGAAGATGATGATAAAGATGATGATGATAATAAAGAAGATGATGATAAAGATGATGATGATAATAAAGAAGATGATGACGATGATAATAAAGAAGATGATGATGATGATGAAGATAACAAAGAAGATGATGATGAAGATGATGATAATAAAGAAGAAGAAGATGATGATGATGATAAAGAAGATGATGATGATGATGAAGATAATAAAGATGATGATGAAGATAATCAAGAAGATGATAATAAAGATGATGATGATGAAGATAATAAAGATGATGATGATGAAGATAATCAAGGTGATGATGAAGATAATAAAGACGATGATGATGATAGTAAAGATGATGATGATGATGATGATGATAGTAAAGATGATGATGATGATGATGATGATGATAATAAAGAAGATGATAATAAAGAAGATGATGATGAAGATAATAAAGATGATGATGATGATGATGATGATGGTAAAGATGATGATAATGATGATAATGATGAAGATAATAAAGATGATGATGAAGTGAATCAAGGTGATGATGAAGATAATGATGATGATGATGATGATAATGATGATGATGATGATGATAGTAAAGATGATGATGATGATAGTAAAGATGATGATGATGATGATGATGAAGAAGAAATTACATTCTTGACCAAGAGCTTTCAAAGTGCAAGATAAAATGGGCATAACGTCTATTTGGATGATGCATGTGTTGTTAAGGCAGCCTACTGTTCTGTCATTGTCATTCATCATGATGATTATGATTATTATTATGATTATGATTATTATTATTATTATAGAAAAGTGAGCGTGCTTCAGGGGACCCCCTGGACCGTCCTGTGCTCCTCCTCCAGGGTGGACTCACCGTTTCCCAGCGGTTTGCTCCGCGGTCTGGAGATGTTGGCCCGAGCCAGGGCGAAGCGGCTGGCCGCCCGCGACGCGTTGGACCTGGTCTGGAGCCGCAGGGAGAACAGCTCACTCCTCATCACCTTCATCCTGGTCCTCAGCGCCTCGTTTTCCTTCAGGCTCTGACTGATCTGCAGGCGGAGAGCAGCGGACCCCTCCGAGAACAGCTGGCTGATCTCAGAGACGGCCGCCTTCGCCAGCACGTCCATGATGGACGAAAGCTGCTCCTCCAAAGTTGAGCCGCACGGCGACATGTTTATCGGCATGTTTTTACGCGACTACAGAAACTGCGATTAAACTGGACGCGTTGTGATGTCGGTTTTCCCCCAGAACGGAATAGCGCGCAATGGCCTCTTCCGGCATATTACCGTAATGACTGGACAACAACAGTGTAGCGCAACAGCAGCGACCTCGCTCCCCGTTGACGCCCACGTTGGGTTTGGGAAACACCCACTTTGGCTTTTATTTGCTCAAAAAATATACTAACATAACCCACTATAGTGAATGTCAAGAGAGAGAGAGAGAGAGAGAGAGAGAGAGAGAGAGAGAGAGAGAGAGAGAGAGAGAGAGAGAGAGAGAGAGAGAGAGAGAGAGAGAGAGAGAGACATAGCGAGGTTGTGTGTGTGTGTGAGAGTGAGAGAGAGAGGGAGGGTGTGTGTGTGTGTGTGTGTGTGTGTGTGTGTGTGCAACCCATGCATAGGCGTAGATTACGGGGGGGGGGGGGGGGGGGGGGGGGGGGGGACATGTCCCCACCACTATTTATAATTTGAATTTTGTCCCCACCACTTTTAAAAATGTGCAAACCAATTGCGACCGAAAAATACTCAAACCGAATCCGTCAAGTCTAAATCATGCGATAGCCTTGTTTGTTATATTAAACCCCCTTCTTTTGGTTGTCTTCATTTAGCCAAATCGCAGGAGTAGTCTGTGCATCTTCCTTCCCTGCTCTTTGTACTAGTCTCTGCTTCTCTTGAGGAATATGAACTCACAAAGACACTCGAAACAAGGCTTTAAATTACTCAAAGACTTTACTTCTGAGGAAACAGCCAAACTTAAGGGAAGCCGGTAGCTTATACATGGTGTAGAGTTGCAAACAAAGAAAAACAGAACTTAAATACACACCACACATGTATAACAAACAAGTTAGCTAATAAACACATCTCACATTGTTAAAAGTATCCCAACATTTCCGCCAGACACACCCCTTTGATGTAACGTGAGATCAATACACCACCAATTCAAATAACATGAACATACTATGTGAAATAACATCAGTATACAGCACTAATATGTGAAAATGACTCAGAAATGGTGCCTCAGATTCTCAGCTTTGAAATACCGATACTACTGTATCTCTTGCCTATGTATGTATGTATGAATGTATGTATGTATGTATGTATGTATGTATGTATGCATGTATGTATGTTGAAGGTATGTATGTATGTATGCATGTATGTATGTATGCATGTATGTATGCATGCATGTATGTATGTATGTATGTATGTATGTATGCATGTATGCATGTATGTACCGGTATGTATGCATGTATGTATGCATGTATGTATGCATGCATGTATGTATGCATGTATGCATGCATGCATGTATGTATGTATGCATGTATGTACCAGTATGTATGCATGTATGTATGCATGTATGTATGCATGCATGCATGTATGTATGTATGTATGTATGTATGCATGCATGTATGTATGTATGTATGTATGCATGCATGTATGTATGTATGTATGCATGTATGTATGTATGCATGTATGTATGTTGAAGGTATGTATGTATGTATGCATGTATGTATGTTGAAGGTATGTATGTATGTATGCATGTATGTATGTTGAAGGTATGTATGTATGTATGCATGTATGTATGTTGAAGGTATGGTTATATGTTAGATCTATCAGATGACCAATGAATTGGGTCACACTAACCTCGGGGCCTTTCTGCTGAAGTAAGACAGAATCATGAGATAAGCAGAGGCATATAATTATAAAAGCAACTCCACATGATCATGACGAGTACATTGTTGGTGACATGTGCAGAATACATGGTGATAATCATATGATAGCAAAGAACAGGCAGGCTTGTCTCTGAACATGTAAAGAACAATGGGAGTCAGATAACACGAGGACAACACGGGGAAGACGTCAACAGCCAGCCTTTTGTGATGACGGTTGCATTGTTTGTGTATATAACATCTTGGGTCAGAGATAGGTGTGCTCAGACTTTGTGAACTGACACACACACACTTTGTTGTTCGGTCAGGGAAACGTAGTTGGACCCAGACATATCTGTAAGACTCTGCACATTATACTGGTGTTAACAATAAAACTGATTATTGCTTAAAAGCTAAACAACTTCTTCTATCGCTTCATTAACGAACACGCGTGAGTAGGGGTTTCATTTTTTCACTTTGAAACTGCCTCTCACAACAATGTATGTATGTATGTATCCTTTCATCGCTAAGTTAGTTTTTTAAATATTGTTATTGTCTTTCCCTCCCCATGTGTTATATTGTGTGCAAAGCAAAATACAATTTAAATTGAAAAAAAAAACCTACAACAACAGATCCTCTGACATCTCTCAAACTGACATATGTTACCCTAAAAGCTGAGTCCTTTCCACCAATGTATGTGTTTTGGTTATACGACAAAGTAAAAAAAAGAAATCAGGTGAGGATTTCAATACAACCTAGCTAGTAGGGCAACATGTGAATTTGAGAGATGTCAGTGGACCCTTAGCTGATTTATTGACATGAACCCTGAGCAGGGTTCATGTTGGGGGCCCTAGGCCTATACCTCGGCAATAAAAGGGGCTATCAAAATACGCCGTCGTCGTCGTAGTACAGCCAATGAGAGTTTGTGTTACATCTCTGTAGATTCTCTTCCAGTACTTTTACAGTGGCACAGTTGGTGCGTAAGCTTAAAATAAAAGGTTTGTCTTCATCAGGAAATGAATACGGAAAACCACTAACAAAAGGGATTATTTAAACGTCTTTTAAAAACAGTGTTAAAAAGTCATTATTAATTGACTCATGTAACCAGATTTAAATGCATTGTTTTACAAACCATTTTTTAAATGGCTTTTAAAAGCAGTTTAATAATGGTTTTGTAACTCTAACTATAAATGTACTCTTAAAGGTTCAATGCGTACAATTTAGTGGCATAGCGGTGAGGTTGCAGATTACAACCAACTGAAGCTACGGTGGCCCGTATTGGCCAGTAACTGTAATTTAATACACGGTCCAAAACTCAACGAGTACTCGTGTACTGGTTTTGTGTTTTTGTTTAAGTCTGTGATAGTTTCCACCAATGTCCACATGTGGAAAGTCACCTGTATGCAGTATGTCTGTTACATGCATACTGGAGCTCCACTGGCCACGCAGTGTTTTACCCGCTTTTACTGTTGTAGAGCTAGCAGGTTACACTTCTAAACAGACATTTTAATGGTATATCCATTCAGTACTTGTTGTCATGTGAGACCTATCGGTTTAATTGGTAATCACTCATAGCTGTGATCACGTCTTTAGTTCCCCGCGTCAGATCACTGTACGGAGTGTGAATATCTGTTATAATATCCAATATCTTTCTAACTTTCAGACCCCATAAACTGCTATATTGATGTGTGATTATTTTAATACACCACCACATTAGTGCTGTGATGCTATAAATGTAAATGTAAATACACCAATTAAAACGTACTTATGAATATTACATTTAATTTCTGCTAAGAGATGCTACTTAATTCTACACATTGTACTTTTAAGTGTTTAAAAAAAATCCCCTCAACTGTTTCATTTAATGCTCCATAAAAAAAAACATCTTTGATAATTGTGTTGCGTTCTTTAAATGGGTAAATTATTGAATATTCATTCAGTCCTTCATATTTAACGTTATTTAGGGCTGGGTTGAAACCAGATCAGAAAATCCCACCCTGAGCAGCTGTGATTGCATCTAACCCGATCCAGTTTTCCTATCTCTCTAAGTAAGTGCATTAAGATAATGACTGTAATATTGCCATTCAGTAGGAAGGTTTTGACAACAAGTTGTGTGTGTGTAAATACACGATAATCATCTCGAATTGCATACATTTCTCAGCAAGATCTTGTGTTTCTATTTTATATATAACCTGTGACATCTCTTTGAGCACACATAGGCCTATGTGTCAAGCACTGAATGCAACATTTTTAATAGAAGTTATCTTTCATACCAGTTGTCACCTTTTACACTTAAAGTGACCATGATAAGTTAATTATGCTTTTTTTTTTTTTTACTTTGCGAAAGACAACAATGGCCTATGAGGAAATACTAAAGGAGGAACACTATGTTGTACCGTCAGAATAATGCTGCCCTCTAGAGGTAGGACCGCGAACTGTCTCCATCAGCACTGAGCATTTAAACAGTGACCTTCAGTAGATAATTGTGATCAGGGGCAGAGCCAGACTTTGTGTACATCCGGGGCTTAGCCCAAAGGGGGGTCTGGGGTTTTTCCCCCAGAAAAATTTTGAATTTCTAAGATGCAATTTCCTGCATTCTAGTCCATTTTAGGGTGACCTGCTGGACATTGGCAAATCCTAAATCCCTTCTAATTCATAGCCTACATTTTCAGTTGCAGGGCCTGCTCAAGACAATACTATTTAATGGAAAGAAACAATAACCAGAAAATCTACTAGAGATGTTTATGTAAACTACAATGGCAAAATTGAGACTTATACATTTGAGACTAACTTTCAGTAGATTCAAAGTAGGATTGCAGATGGATTGTTTGTTTGTTTGTTTGCTTTTTTATATGTATTTTAAAAGTGGTATGCCCATTGTGCTTATAACTTCAAAAGCTTAAAAAAGATCCGGGGCTTTTGAAGTGAGATTCGGGGCTTCAGCCCCGAAAGCCACCCCCTCGCTCCGCCCCTGATTGTGATGCTCATTATCGTGACACAATCCAAGGTAAAAACTAGAAAATACTGGCAGTGGAAAGAAGGCAGCGGACAGAAGGAAAAAAAACAAGAGGTAGTTGGGCAGTTAGTAAGTTAAAAGCACACAGAACGAAAAAAGAGAAAAGTGTGATGACCCTTTCACTCAGTCGACTGGTCTTGGTTAGCTGTGGGGTGGCAGAGACTGGTGTGTGTGTGTGTGTGTGTGTGTGTGTGGGGGGGGGGGGGGGGGGGGGGGGGGGGGGGGGGGGGCTAAGAGGGTCGTCAGGTGATGTGGTTCACCTGGGCAGGCGTGGCCCTGGAGCTGCACAAGGTCAGCCATCTCTGGCGCTCGTTCTCCCCCAGCAGTCCTGGCTGCCGTTGAGTGCACACAGGCCCGACTGTTGGAATGAAAACATTAACATTTTCTTAAAATCGATGTCGAAAAACATTTCTGAAGAAGTGATGTCAGGTTTGTATGTTGAGTTGTGTTTCATTGTAATTATTCATAAAAAATAAAAAACAACTCACGCGACACAGCGTCCCACATCCGGCGTTGTGGTTAATGTCAGCGCAGTTGGCTGCCATTAGCTCCTGTGGCTCTCGGCTGGGGTGTTAACGGTGTTCGTGTACAACTGCTGTAACGACTGCATTGTTGGCTCTAACGTTGTAGCCTTTGTTTTGGTGATGCACATGTCATAATGTGTAACATTTAAACCTGTGTATATAACCAACAGGTGGTCTCTGTAGTAGCTATTTAGCTATGGCCACATGCCCATACAAACTGAGTGGGGCACGTGCCGAGCCAAACCGGTCTTCCGAAACCCCCCCAAAAATGTCTCCCTTTTATGCCCCCCTCTCGGCTGTCCCGTTACCACACCATACAACACTCCCCCCACACACACACCACTACTGATGTTACAGACCTACACACTCAATAGGATCCTTTTGAGAACTGAGGCAGTTTACCTTTGCCACACGCCACCATAGTGGCTTTTTTGCTGGGGCCCTCCAACAGACACTGGTAGATAGTTGACGTAAATGCATATCTTGGAGATGGCAACAAGGAGATGGTACAAGCCGAGAAGCTGTAAGCTCTTGCTCTCCGTCTGTTCAGACCGTCAATAACTCGCTGAGACGAACCAGGAGGATTGGACACCACCGAATAAGTTGGTGTTGTCTGACAACACGCTCACTTCCTCTTAATGCAGCCCACAGCCCCCACCACTTCCTCTAACAACGCTAGATCAGCCCCCCACCACCACATCCTCTAATAACGCCAGATCAGCCCCCACCACATCCCCTAACGGTGCTAAATCAGCCATTTGACGCACGCACCTCGTGCAGCTGGCCTAATTTTATAGTTTCGTTCCATGCCTTCCGTTAGTTCACTCTACCGCTTGCTCTGCGCACGCATGGCCAGCACCACCGCTGGGGGGCTGCTGCCTTGGCTGGCAGAGGTGTCTCTGGGCTGGTTTCCAGGAGCTGGCTGGAGGTAGCTCCTCGGGGGCCAACAGGGTGACGGCGCACAATCCCCATCTCCTCCTGGGGCATGGGCACTGGGCTGTTTAAATAAACACCTCTTTTGTTTAAATAAAACCTTTTAATTTAGTTATTGGCATGCATGGTGTCCCTATTTTGTTGCAGCCTCGGGTCAGCCGGGTCATAACAAAAGTGAAATGAACACAATCGTGTAATTATGTGGGGTTACTTTGCAGTAGCCTATTCCACAAGTGAGCTTTGCGGCAAATTTGTGATAACAGGGGTAACGGTAATGACACGGGCATTTATTAATCAAGAGAGGTGTCAATCAAAGTGTCCCATTACCCCGTGTCAAAGCGCCTTGTTGACGAGTGCTTGACCATGTGGCGCCGCAGATTGCTGGGGTTGTTAAAGCTGGCGGTGCACTGCGGACACACGTAGGGCTTCTCCCCGGAGTGAGTCCTCAGGTGGATCTTCAGGCTGCAGCTCTGCGAGAAGCTTTTCCCGCACTGGACGCACACGTACGGCTTCTCGCCCGTGTGGATGCGCATGTGGATGTTCAGCGTGGCCTTGTTGGCGAACGACTTGCCGCACAAGGCGCAGGAGCTGGGCCGCTCCCCCGTGTGGCCGGCCCGGTGGAGGATCAGCTCCTCGCGACAGGTGAACCGCTCGCCGCAGAAGCTGCAGTCCATGCTCTTGGCCGCGGCGTGCGGAAACACCACCAGGCTGTGCTGCGGCGGCGGGAACTGGCCGGGCGGCCTCCCCCTGTCGTCGCCCGCCGCCCCGGCGTGGTTCAGGGACAGGGCGGCCTGGAGGCGGTGGAGCCGTTCGGCCTGGCCGTCTCTACCGGGACGCCCCCCCGCGCCGTCCTGCATCCCCCGCGCCGCCGGGACCCGCTCACTGGGGCCGCCGCTGTTGAAGCTGAAGAGGCTGTTGTGGGTGATGCCGGGGTCCGGGGACAGCGAGCTCAGGGCTTCCAGTTCGGACGCCGTGAAGAGGGTGTCAGGGCCGTCCGCCGCCAGTCGGCCCTCCTCCCCTTGTCCGTGGACGCTCAGGATCCGCAGCTCCTCGCTGCGACCGGACATGTGGGAGGAGCCAGGGGCGTCCACATGCAGACTCTCCGTTGTGGGGGCGGCACGCTGCATGCTGCGGTCTCCAAAGCCGTCGCAATCTTCTGCCGAGAGGAAAAAACAGAGTATTGTATTTGTACATTATTTGCACATAACGATACAGTGTGTAGCTACTGTGTACACGTGGAAGTAACTCTAATTAATTAATTAATTAATTCTCACTGATTGTAGTATTTGTTCTATGGCTCTTTTGTATGTTCCCCAACTAGTTTAATATGTTCATTATGAGTTAAACGCTCAGGCTGAGGTACACACACAACCCCAGACACATGCACAGGGGGGGGGGGGGGGGTGGCTACAGTGTGTACAGTGTTAATCGTGAAATGATTCGTCATTATGGGGAAACAATGTGTTTGAAACTACCACAGCATTTCTCATGCGATACGTGGCAAAAAAAAAGATTTCATGAGCCTAGGTTGGCTATAAATACGTTGATTTAGGATTTTACAGTACTACAACTCTCTTAAGTCCTCTAATTATGGTGGAGTACCGCCAACACCCATGATGCATTCTGATGTATAAGCTCAAAAGAGAGCTTACGTCCCTCACAATGGGACCTTACTTTGGAAAGTATATGTACGGTAGTCAACACGAGTGATGCATGATATTTTTGAATTACACATATGATGTTTGTCAATTTAAGATATTTTCGCCAGTCAAGTTAGTTGCAGTTGGTCTGAAAATATGTAATTAGAAAGACTACACACACAAAAGTAAAAAGTCAAGTGACGTCATAATGTCCACAAGCTACCCAGAGCCGTTAAAGCCAACATTAACACGATGCTGTCGTTACCGGGATGTAGTCACACGTGTGATGAAACACATCAGGTAAGATACATGTTGGTGTTGTTGACGTATATTGTGCCAGACGAGAGATGTAGTGCAGGGTTTTCACACAAAACTAAACGTTACTTTACTGTTTCACGTCAAACTGCGATTTTCCTGATTTGCAAAATGATCTTTTAAATTGACAAACACGTGTAATTCGTAGCACAATCCAAAGGGCAGCAAAAAATATTTGTCTCTCGCGGTTGACTGACATATTTTTTCTGAAATAAGGTCCCATGGGGGCGGGGTTACTGTCAATCACTTTTCGTTCTGACCAATCAGAAAGCTTCAAATAGGTGTCAATCAAATATTAACCCGACCAATCACTGTCTAGAAACAGCTGTCAATCACTTTTTAACCCAGCCAATTGTTTCACAAAGGAGCCGGGTTCAGTCGCAATTTTCACCTTAAGGCAAAAAACGGTTGCAATGTTGTTTTTTAAATTCTGCCAAGTAAATGCCAGCGATAGAGGCGCAAAGATTAAGATTAGATTTATAGTTCATTGCAAATTAAATGGCTGTCATTGTAGTGGTCTAAAAGTCTTAAATTATATTATTTTCAGTCCAGTTCAGAGTACAAGCTTGTCTTGGCTACTTTAAAATCCTAAAAGTTACACTCTTGCAGTGGCCTACTGTCTTCAGTGTAAATGCCTGTTTAATACTCACTGTTTTACCATTTTAATTAAGTTTAAATAATCTTAAGAATTAATCTTTGCTGACTGCCTGTTTACCCCACCATAGTCTCCAGTATTGGGGTGGAGTAAACCTAGGGACCCTCAGTACTCACCTAGTTCCCACAAACCCTTAGTAGTGCTCACCTACAGCTGGCCTGCATCCACCGAGATCCTCCTCATCCTTGATCAAGATGACGTCTGGAGTCTCCTGGTTTTCCACATAAAGAGAAACGCACACAAAACGATATTCTTGCCTTTTGCACAGAAAAGTGAGCCCCCCCCCACTGTAATGACACGTTGAATCGTAAAACTGTGTGATTTGCTGCTTTCTATGGGTGTGTGTGTTGTTGTGCTTTTACCTCTGCTGGGACTGCAACAGACGACCCTTCACTCTTACATGGATTAGGAGGAGCAGTACTTCCAACCTCCTTGTGGTCCATCAGGGGCTTCAGGCCTGAGGATGATGATGAAGATGATGATGATAATAAAGATGATGATGATAATAAAGAAGATGATGATGATGATGATGATGATAATAAAGAAGAAGAAGATGATGATGATGAAGATAATAAAGATGATGATGAAGATAATCAAGGTGATGATGAAGATAATAAAGATGATGATGATGATAGTAAAGATGATGATGATGATGATGATAGTAAAGATGATGATGATGATGATGATGATAATAATAAAGAAGATGATAATAAAGAAGATGATGATGAAGATAATAAAGATGATGATGATGGTAAAGATGATGATAATGATGAAGATAATAAAGATGATGATGAAGATAATCAAGGTGATGATGAAGATAATAAAGATAATGATGATAGTAAAGATGATGATGATGATGATGATGATAATGATGATGATGATGATGATAGTAAAGATGATGATGATGATAGTAAAGATGATGATGATGATGATGAAGAAGAAATTACATTCTTGACCAAGAGCTTTCAAAGTGCAAGATAAAATGGGCATAACGTCTATTTGGATGATGCATGTGTTGTTAAGGCAGCCTACTGTTCTGTCATTGTCATTCATCATGATGATTATGATTATGATTATGATTATTATTATTATAGAAAAGTGAGCGTGCTTCAGGGGACCCCCTGGACCGTCCTGTGCTCCTCCTCCAGGGTGGACTCACCGTTTCCCAGCGGTTTGCTCCGCGGTCTGGAGATGTTGGCCCGAGCCAGGGCGAAGCGGCTGGCCGCCCGCGACGCGTTGGACCTGGTCTGGAGCCGCAGGGAGAACAGCTCACTCCTCATCACCTTCATCCTGGTCCTCAGCGCCTCGTTTTCCTTCAGGCTCTGACTGATCTGCAGGCGGAGAGCAGCGGACCCCTCCGAGAACAGCTGGCTGATCTCAGAGACGGCCGCCTTCGCCAGCACGTCCATGATGGACGAAAGCTGCTCCTCCAAAGTTGAGCCGCACGGCGACATGTTTATCGGCATGTTTTTACGCGACTACAGAAACTGCGATTAAACTGGACGCGTTGTGATGTCGGTTTTCCCCCAGAACGGAATAGCGCGCAATGGCCTCTTCCGGCATATTACCGTAATGACTGGACAACAACAGTGTAGCGCAACAGCAGCGACCTCGCTCCCCGTTGACGCCTACGTTGGGTTTGGGAAACACCCACTTTGGCTTTTATTTGCTCAAAAAATATACTAACATAACCCACTATAGTGAATGTCATGAGAGAGAGAGAGAGAGAGAGAGAGAGAGAGAGAGAGAGAGAGAGAGAGAGAGAGAGAGAGAGAGAGAGAGAGAGAGAGAGAGAGAGAGAGAGAGAGAGAGAGCGAGAGAGAGAGAGAGAGAGAGAGAGAGGTTGTGTGTGTGAGAGTGAGAGAGAGAGGGAGGGTGTGTGTGTGTGTGTGTGTGTGTGTGTGTGTGTGTGTGTGTGTGTGTGTGTGTGTGTGTGTGCAACCCATGCATAGGCGTAGATTACGGGGGGGGGGGGGGGGGGGGGGGGGGACGAGGGGGACATGTCCCCACCACTATTTATAATTTGAATTTTGTCCCCACCACTTTTAAAAATGTGCAAACCAATTGCGACCGAAAAATACTCAAACCGAAACCGTCAAGTCTAAATCATGCGATAGCCTTGTTTGTTATATTAAACCCCCTTCTTTCGGTTATCTTCATTTAGCCAAATCGCAGGAGTAGTCTGTGCATCTTCCTTCACTGCTCTTTAGTCTCTACATGCTTCTCTTGAGGAATATGAACTCACAAAGACACTCGAAACAAGGCTTTAAATTACTCAAAGACTTTACTTCTGAGGAAACAGCCAAACTTAAGGGAAGCCGGTAGCTTATACATGGTGTAGAGTTGCAAACAAAGAAAAACAGAACTTAAATACACACCACACATGTATAACAAACAAGTTAGCTAATAAACACATCTCACATTGTTAAAAGTATCCCAACATTTCCGCCAGACACACCCCTTTGATGTAACGTGAGATCAATACACCACCAATTCAAATAACATGAACATACTATGTGAAATAACATCAGTATACAGCACTAATATGTGAAAATGACTCAGAAATGGTGCCTCAGATATAGCGATTCTCAGCTTTGAAATACCGATACTACTGTATCTCTTGTATGTATGCATGTATGTATGTATGTATGTATGTATGTATGTATGCATGTTGAAGGTATGCATGTATGTATGTATGTATGTATGTATGCATGTATGTATGTATGTATGCATGCATGCATGTATGTATGCATGTATGTATGCATGTATGTATGTATGCATGCATGTATGTATGTATGTATGTATGTATGTATGCATGCATGTATGTATGTATGTATGCATGTATGTATGCATGCATGTATGTATGTATGTATGTATGTATGCATGTATGTATGTATGTATGTATGCATGCATGTATGTATGTATGTATGCATGTATGTATGTTGAAGGTATGTATGTATGTATGCATGTATGTATGTTGAAGGTATGTATGTATGTATGCATGTATGTATGTTGAAGGTATGTATGTATGTATGCATGTATGTATGTTGAAGGTATGGTTATATGTTAGATCTATCAGATGACCAATGAATTAGGGTCACACTAACCTCGGGGCCTTTCTGCTGAAGTAAGACAGAATCATGAGATAAGCAGAGGCGTGTAATTATAGGAGTAAAACCCCACATGATCAGAATGAGTACATTGTTGGTGACATGTGCAGAATACATGGTGATAATCATATGATAGCAAAGAACAGGCAGGCTTGTCTCTGAACATGTAAAGAACAATGGGAGTCAGATAACACGAGGACAACACGGGGAAGACGTCAACAGCCAGCCTTTTGTGATGACGGTTGCATTGTTTGTGTATATAACATCTTGGGTCAGAGATAGGTGTGCTCAGACTTTGTGAACTGACACACACACACTTTGTTGTTCGGTCAGGGAAATGTAGTCTGGACCCAGACATATCTGTAAGACTCTGCACATTATACTGGTGTTAACAATAAAACTGATTATTGCTTAAAAGCTAAACAACTTCTTCTATCGCTTCATTAACGAACACGCGTGAGTAGGGGTTTCATTTTTTCACTTTGAAACTGCCTCTCACAACAATGTATGTATGTATGTATCCTTTCATCGCTAAGTTAGTTTTTTAAATATTGTTATTGTCTTTCCCTCCCCATGTGTTATATTGTGTGCAAAGCAAAATACAATTTAAATTGAAAAAAAAAACCTACAACAACAGATCCTCTGACATCTCTCAAACTGACATATGTTACCCTACAAGCTGAGTCCTTTCCACCAATGTATGTGTTTCGGTTATACGACAAAGTAAAAAAAAAGAAATCAGGTGAGGATTTCAATACAACCTAGCTAGTAGGGCAACATGTGAATTTGAGAGATGTCAGTGGACCCTTAGCTGATTTACTGACATTTGAACCCTGAGCAGGGTTCATGTTGGGGGCCCTAGGCCTATACCTCGGCAATAAAAGGGGCTATCAAAATACGCCGTCGTCGTCGTAGTACAGCCAATGAGAGTTTGTGTTACATCTCTGTAGATTCTCTTCCAGTACTTTTACAGTGGCACAGTTGGTGCGTAAGCTTAAAATAAAAGGTTTGTCTTCATCAGGAAATGAATACGGAAAACCACTAACAAAAGGGATTATTTAAACGTCTTTTAAAAACAGTGTTAAAAAGTCATTATTAATTGACTCATGTAACCAGATTTAAATGCATTGTTTTACAAACCATTTTTTAAATGGCTTTTAAAAGCAGTTTAATAATGGTTTTGTAACTCTAAAGGTGTGTTCACACCGCACTTCGCCCCGCGACACGTTTCAATGTTAAGTGAACGTGGAGACGCGAATCGGGCGAATTTTTTTTTCGCCGATACGCGCGACAAGATTTGATTGACAGCGCGAAATTTTTCCTCGTGAACGGCGAGCGCGTTCACGTGGATTCGCGCCGCGAATAATTCGCCCCGCGAATAAAGTTAAAATATTTCAACTTCTTCGCGGCATTCGCGTTGAAACAGCCAATCAGCGTTCACTCCCTGAGTGACGTAGCGTTCACTGCCTGATCCAGATCAGACAGCAATATGGAAGAAACGTCTCTCCCTCTTCCACAACAGATACAGACACGCAATGGTGGTTATCTCGGCCATGGTTGATGAGAGACTGAATTGGCATGAAGGACTGTTGCCAGGCAAAAAAAAAATTCGCCCCGCGAATAATTCGCCCCGCGAATGCACACAAAAATGCACAGCGACAGATTATGATTTGTCGCGCGGCAACATTCGCCTATTCGCGCGAATAGGCGAAATGGGACAAAGTGCGGTGTGAACACACAGTAACTATAAATGTACTCTTAAAGGTTCAATGTGTACAATTTAGTGGCATAGCGGTGAGGTTGCAGATTACAACCAACTGAAGCTACGGTGGCCTGTATTGGCCAGTAACTGTAATTTAATACACGCTCCAAATCTCAACGAGTACTCGTGTACTGGTTTTGTGTTTTTGTTTAAGTCTGTGATAGTTTCCACCAATGTCCACATGTGGAAAGTCACCTGTATGCAGTATGTCTGTTACATGCATACTGGAGCTCCACTGGCCACGCAGTGTTTTACCCGCTTTTACTGTTGTAGAGCTAGCAGGTTACACTTCTAAACAGACATTTTAATGGTATATCCATTCAGTACTTGTTGTCATGTGAGACCTATCGGTTTAATTGGTAATCACTCATAGCTGTGATCACGTCTTTAGTTCCCCGCGTCAGATCACTGTACGGAGTGTGAATATCTGTTATAATATCCAATATCTTTCTAACTTTCAGACCCCATAAACTGCTATATTGATGTGTGATTATTTTAATACACCACCACATTAGTGCTGTGATGCTATAAATGTAAATGTAAATACACCAATTAAAACGTACTTATGAATATTACATTTAATTTCTGCTAAGAGATGCTACTTAATTCTACACATTGTACTTTTAAGTGTTTAAAAAAAATCCCCTCAACTGTTTCATTTAATGCTCCATGAAAAAAAACACCTTTGATAATTGTGTTGCGTTCTTTAAATGGGTAAATTATTGAATATTCATTCAGTCCTTCATATTTAACGTTATTTAGGGCTGGGTTGAAACCAGATCAGAAAATCCCACCCTGAGCAGCTGTGATTGCATCTAACCCGATCCAGTTTTCCTATCTCTCTAAGTAAGTGCATTAAGATAATGACTGTAATATTGCCATTCAGTAGGAAGGTTTTGACAACAAGTTGTGTGTGTGTAAATACACGATAATCATCTCGAATTGCATACATTTCTCAGCAAGATCTTGTGTTTCTATTTTATATATAACCTGTGACATCTCTTTGAGCACACATAGGCCTATGTGTCAAGCACTGAATGCAACATTTTTAATAGAAGTTATCTTTCATACCAGTTGTCACCTTTTACACTTAAAGTGACCATGATAAGTTAATTATGCTTTTTTTTTTTTTTACTTTGCGAAAGACAACAATGGCCTATGAGGAAATACTAAAGGAGGAACACTATGTTGTACCGTCAGAATAATGCTGCCCTCTAGAGGTAGGACCGCGAACTGTCTCCATCAGCACTGAGCATTTAAACAGTGACCTTCAGTAGATAATTGTGATGCTCATTATCGTGACACAATCCAAGGTAAAAACTAGAAAATACTGGCAGTGGAAAGAAGGCAGCGGACAGAAAGCAAAAAAACAAGAGGTAGTTGGGCAGTTAGTAAGTTAAAAGCACACAGAACGAAAAAAGAGAAAAGTGTGATGACCCTTTCACTCAGTCGACTGGTCTTGGTTAGCTGTGGGGTGGCAGAGACTGGTGTGTGTGTGTGTGTGTGTGTGTGGGGGGGGGGGCTAAGAGGGTCGTCAGGTGATGTGGTTCACCTGGGCAGGCGTGGCCCTGGAGCTACACAAGGTCAGCCACCTCTGGCGCTCGTTCTCCCCCAGCAGTCCTGGCTGCCGTTGAGTGCACACAGGCCTCGACTGTTGGAATGAAAACATTAACATTTTCTTAAAATCGATGTCGAAAAACATTTCTGAAGAAGTGATGTCAGGTTTGTATGTTCAGTCGTGTTTCATTGTAATTATTCATAAAAAAAAAAAAAACAACTCACGCGACACAGCGTCCCACATCCGGCGTTGTGGTTAACGTCAGCGCAGTTGGCTGCCATTAGCTCCTGTGGCTCTCGGCTGGGGTGTTAACGGTGTTCGTGTACAACTGCTGTAATGACTGCATTGTTGTTCTCTAACGTTGTAGCCTTTTTTTTGGTGATGCACATGTCATAATGTGTAACATTTAAACCTGTGTATATAACCAACAGGTGGTCTCTGTAGTTATTTAGCTATGGCCACATGCCCATACAAACTGAGGGGGGCACGTGCCGAGCCAAACCGGTCTTCCGAAACCCCCCCAAAAATGTCTCCCTTTTATGCCCCCCCTCGGCTGTCCCGTTACCACACCATACCAACACTCCCCCCATACACACACCACTACTGATGTTACAGACCTACACACTCAATAGGATCCTTTTGAGAACTGAGGCAGTTTACCTTTGCCACACGCCACCATAGTGGCTTTTTTGCTGGGGCCCTCCAACAGACACTGGTAGATAGTTGACGTAAATGCATATCTTGGAGATGGCAACAAGGAGATGGTACAAGCCGAGAAGCTGTAAGCTCTTGCTCTCCGTCTGTTCAGACCGTCAATAACTCGCTGAGACGAACCAGGAGGATTGGACACCACCGAATAAGTTGGTGTTGTCTGACAACACGCTCACTTCCTCTTATGCAGCCCACAGCCCCCACCACTTCCTCTAACAATGCTAGATCAGCCCCCCCCCCACCACATCCTCTAATAACGCCAGATCAGCCCCCACCACATCCCCTAACAGTGCTAAATCAGCCATTTGACGCACGCACCTCGTGCAGCTGGCCTAATTTTAATAGTTTCGTTCCATGCCTTCCGTTAGTTCACTCTACCGCTTGCTCTGCGCACGCATGGCCAGCACCACCGCTGGGGGGCTGCTGCCTTGGCTGGCAGAGGTGTCTCTGGGCTGGTTTCCAGGCGCTGGCTGGAGGTAGCTCCTCGGGGGGGGGGGGGGGGGGTGGGCCTGGAACAGCCCTCGGTAGGTCCCCCCCCCCTCCAACAGGGTGACGGCGCACAATCCCCATCTCCTCCTGGGGCATGGGCACTGGGCTGTTTAAATAAACACCTCTTTTGTTTAAATAAAACCTTTTAATTTAGTTATTGGCATGCATGGTGTCCCTATTTTGTTGCAGCCTCGGGTCAGCCGGGTCATAACAAAAGTGAAATGAACACAATCGTGTATTATGTGGGGTTACTTTGCAGTAGCCTATTCCACAAGTGAGCTTTGCGGCAAATTTGTGATAACAGGGGTAACGGTAATGACACGGGCATTTATTAATCAAGAGAGGTGTCAATCAAAGCGTCCCATTACCCCGTGTCAAAGCGCCTTGTTGACGAGTGCTTGACCATGTGGCGCCGCAGATTGCTGGGGTTGTTAAAGCTGGCGGTGCACTGCGGACACACGTAGGGCTTCTCCCCGGAGTGAGTCCTCAGGTGGATCTTCAGGCTGCAGCTCTGCGAGAAGCTTTTCCCGCACTGGTTGCACACGTACGGCTTCTCGCCCGTGTGGATGCGCATGTGGATGTTCAGCGTGGCCTTGTTGGCGAACGACTTGCCGCACAAGGCGCAGGAGCTGGGCCGCTCCCCCGTGTGGCCGGCCCGGTGGAGGATCAGCTCCTCGCGACAGGTGAACCGCTCGCCGCAGAAGCTGCAGTCCATGCTCTTGGCCGCGGCGTGCGGAAACACCACCAGGCTGTGCTGCGGCGGCGGGAACTGGCCGGGTGGCCTCCCCCTGTCGTCCCCCGCCGCCCCGGCGTGGTTCAGGGACAGGGCGGCCTGGAGGCGGTGGAGCCGTTCGGCCTGGCCGTCTCTACCGGGACGCATCCCCTGCGCCGGGACCCGCTCACTGGGGCCGCTGTTGAAGCTGAAGAGGCTGTTGTGGGTGATGCCGGGGTCCGGGGACAGCGAGCTCAGGGCTTCCAGTTCGGACGCCGTGAAGAGGGTGTCAGGGCCGTCCGCCGCCAGTCGGCCCTCCTCCCCTTGTCCGTGGACGCTCACGATCCGCAGCTCCTCGCTGCGACCGGACATGTGGGAGGAGCCAGGGGCGTCCACATGCAGACTCTCCGTTGTGGCGGCACGCTGCGCGCTGCGGTCTCCAAAGCCATCGCAATCTTCTGTGGAGAGGAAAAACAAAAAGACAGAAAGAAAAGTAATTGTATTTATACATTATTTGCACATAAGGATACAGAGTGTACACCTGGAAGTAACTATTTAAATCTCACTTACACTCAATACTACAAATACCAATATCACCTCTCTCTTCACCTTTTGTATGTTCCCCAACTAGTTAAACATGACCATTGTGAGTTAAACACTTACAATGGCATGTTATAGGTTTAACTAGTTGTAACATTACAATGACATTTATTAACACAAATAAAGAGGTGCGATTAACATCAATAAATGACGAGGAGTAAATAAAACACAAACAAAACCACAGAAACCTAAACAAAACACACAAAACTTAATATGGGAAATCTGGAGGAGAACAGGAGAATTGAACGCAAGCCTACTAAACCCTAACTTGGTTGACCGTACCAGACCCCATTATGAGTATTAAAATCGATCATTTCCCTAACCTGACTAATTTATGACCCCCCTGCTTTAGCTGGGAGGGGTGGAAAACGTCCAGTTAGCCTTTCCTGACCAACCCGGGGGGGTCAGGTGTCTTAAGGCTCATTCATACTCCCTTTACGTACGAAAACAGACACATCTGAAACGCGGTAACCGTCACTGCCCACACACTTCCGTGCGTCCTTCGCGTTGGCATGGATACGTCATCACGATGTACATCTTAAGAAAGTGGCAAACGCGGCGGCGGCGGCAGCGTTGTGGACGGCGGTGACCTGTGAGGCCATTAAATACAATCGCGACATGCGGACGGAGAATACTTTTCCCCAACGCTACCGATGAGAGAGAGATTGACGACGACGACGACGACGACCGTCGTTTCCATTACTTCCGGATGGCTGCACTGCCCACACGATTTCTGGCGGTACCGCTCCGTTTCGTCCGTATCCGTAGGCTTTCAGAAAACGTTAGAGAGGGGACTCTTGTATGCATACATTCAATACGTTTATATTTCTGCAACTACTGTGTGTCACTTTAACATTTAGCAGTCTCATCTGTCTTAGACGATAAAGAAATTGCCATGACAAGAGACAAGGGGGGATTTACATAAGACAGAATACAGACACTATAGCTTCTCAAATAGGACTCCAAGAAACACCTTGTCCTTCTTCTTGTTTTTCACAGTCCATGTTGTTCTTGATCATGATGACTTTGTATTTGTATGTACAAGTGTATGTGATCATGATGACTTTGTATTTGTATGTATGTGGGCGAGTGTGTGCATCTCAGGAATGCGTGGAAGAGGGACCTAGAAGAATACGCTGTCCCACATGGTGTATGGTTATGGTTAGACTCACAGGTGGCAAATTGGCTTGAGTGTGTCTTGCTGTTTAATTAACAGCGTTGGGGTCCATTTGGTCAGTGTAGTGAACAATGTTAATCTTAGGGACAGATTTGCTGTGCTGTGGAGTCAGTGTTAGGTGGGCTAAATCACTTATTAAGCCCAGGTCAGTCAATGACTCTGGACCAAAGTGTGTAATCCAAAGGAGCGCAGTCTGGTACAGCATAGTAGAATATCATCCTATATAAAACCACCCATCACCGTACCTGAGCTTGAAACCCTTAGTAGTGCTGCTCACCTACAGCTGGCCTGCATCCGCCGAGATCTTCCTCATCCTTGATCAAAATGATGTCTGGGGTCTCCTGGTTTTTCCACATAAAGAAGGGAGACGCACACACACAAGACATAGTGGGCAATGCCCTTATAAAGACACGTTGAATCATAAAGGCGTGCGCTTTTCTATGCTGTTACTATGCTGCTACCTCCAGTCATACAGACTAGACTCCCACATTGCACATTGCCACATTTGCACTTTTCTTTATCTCATTATTAGAGTTAGTAAATGTCTTGTCTGTGTGTCTTGAATGTTTATTATTAGCATTAGTACATGTTTTTTTATCTGTGCGTCTTGAATGTCACTTAGTAATAGGAAATGTCTGTCTATCTGTGTGCCAGTGCACTTTACATGTCTCACCGTAGGAGAGTGGGAAACGTCTTTTCGATTCCTTGTATGTCTTAACATGTAAAGAATTGACATTAAAGCTACTTTGACTTTGACTATGTGTGTGTGCGTGTGTGTTGTTGTGCACTTGCGCTGCTTACCCCCGCTGCCACAGACGACGCTTCCCTTTTGGACAGTGTAAGAGAAGAGGAACTTCCAACCGCCTTGTGGTCCAGCAGAGGCTTCAGGCCTGATGAGGAGGAGGAGGATGATCATGATGACATGATGATGAAGAATATATTATATTCTTAACCAAGAGCATTCAAAGTGCAAGAAATGGGCATATCGTCTATTTAAATTAGACATGTTGATTACTATGATTATTATTATTAATACTAATTCTGATTGTCCCATTACTACAAGGAGTAAGGGGGCTTCAGGGGACCCCCTGGACCGTCCTGTGCTCCTCCTCCAGGGTGGACTCACCGTTTCCCAGCGGTTTGCTCCGCGGTCTGGAGATGTTGGCCCGAGCCAGGGCAAAGCGGCTGGCCGCCCGCGACGCGTTGGACCTGGTCTGGAGCCGCAGGGAGAACAGCTCACTCCTCATCACCTTCATCCTGGTCCTCAGCGCCTCGTTTTCCTTCAGGCTCTGACTGATCTGCAGGCGGAGAGCAGCGGACCCCTCCGAGAACAGCTGGCTGATCTCAGAGACGGCCGCCTTCGCCAGCACGTCCATGATGGACGAAAGCTGCTCCTCCAAAGTTGAGCCGCACGGCGACATGTTTATCGGCATGTTTTTTTACGCGACTACCGGCGAGATGTAACGGGAACGGCGATCAAACTGAACCCCGTGATGCCGATTCACGCCAGAACCGGACCTTTAGGTTGCGAAACCTAAAGGCGGACGGCAGACGAGTTCGCCTGCTGCTAGTGAACGGAGCTTTTTACTTTACTTTTGCTTCGTGTTTGTTTCGACCCATTATGTGTCTGGAGGCGGTCTAGTCCCGCCCCCGAAGGTCCGGCCCCGCCCACAATACCATGTTAGGATTCACGTGACTTGTACCCTTTTTCTGTTTCCGGGTTAAGATAGTACCGTCATCTATTCTAAAGCCTCATTTATATCTCATGAAGAGTCAAATACGTTTTATTGCAGTACATTGTTGTCTTAATATAACCTTAGATCACGTTAGGCATAGGTTTGGTACATCGAACACATTCTCAGAAAACATACTAATCAAATCAATCAAATCAACAACAAATGTGGCACAGGCTGAAGAGACCTGGCTGAAACGAGGAGAACCCATTGCCAAAGTGAAGAAATCAAAATTTTACAATACCCCTCAAACAGTTCCAGAACCCAAAAAAAGGCAAGCAAAAAAAAAGGAGACAGATAGAAAACAAGAACCATCACAAACATCAGAACCAGTCAGAAAGGCTGGGAAAAATCAGCCACCAGTCACAGTAGACCAGGGAACAGAATGTACACAGGTATGATCATATAACCTAGTAATATAACAACAATGTTTTTCAAACAGTTTGTTGTCATTTAATAACATTTCTTTTATAGACAAAGACACTGGGAGCTAAGACAGACCGAACCGGTGGTGTCAGTGATGAAGTCACAAGACCATTGTTCTACTCTGCGGCATGCTGAATTTCTGACCTTACGCCCACGAGAACTGATCTGTGGTGAGGTAAGTAACTCACATCAGTGATTGGTTGAGTTCTTATTGAGAAATATGAACAGATTATGCTGGAACCGTTGCAATATCAAAGGGATTCATGTCATGATTTTGGTGTGGACTTGAACACACTGGCAACCCTGCTGCCCATTTTGTGTATTACTCCTGGTTTCTGTTTTGTTTATTTTGATCATGGGCTCTGTTATCTGTCATGTGTTGTCTCTGCCATTCTCCTGATTTGGTTTTGCTTTCTGTCTCTGCTTGTTCCCACCATTTTGTGTTTTTCACCCGATCCGCTTCATCTCAGAATCGCTTGTTCATTTGAAATTGTATAAAATTCTTTCATCCGGAATCAGCTGTGGAGACTGGAGTCTATGCCAGTATTTCTGCATGAGTGTTAATGCTATTCAGACTGATTGGGTGGTACTTCCTAAAATCTTGACAATGAAATCATGATTTCAGATCCAAGTACATTTAGAAGGATGAATTAATGCAAGTAAAAGATTAAGATAAAAAAAAAAGTTTAATAGTGAAATTCACAAATAAAAGTTTTCACTTATTAAAATATTTCCAAATGAATTGAGGAAATAACTAAACTGATCAGTTCACAAGATATGTAACTGAACATGTGGTGAATGTCCTTACAGGTCATCGAAGCTTACATGCGAGCTACCCTTAACCAGTGTGACCCTGCTCATCGAATCTTTCAATTAGACCACTACACAAATGGTGTAATTCTTGAAGGTTCAAGGGAGCGAATGAGTCGACACCTGATGCGAAATGTAAGGCCACCATACTACGTGTTGATTGATGCTTACTGCCAATTTGACCAACAGAATAAATTAACTGTAAAAAAAACACAGGTGAACCTGGATACCTATGACGCTGCTGTGTCATTTGTGAATGTAGACAACAACCATTGGCGGTTTGTGGTTAGTACAACAACACAAACATTTGCAAAGAACATTAGCAGAGGATAATTGTGGATTTTGTAATGTGCTTCTGCTTTTCCTTATGTTTCCAGTATCTTCATGCACCTTTAAGGAGTGTATTTGTGATTGATCCTGCTGCTGCAGAACTCGATCTTCCCCTCTCCACAGCTGCAGTTCAATGCTACACGTAAGAAAATTATGCAAAATTAACCAAAATACAACTGCAAACTGAAATAGATGTGATGTCACAGTTCAACATACTTTGTGATTCAGAAATAAATCTTGCCATAGGGTTCTAAATCTGTAAAGTAGTCAGAAATTAGCACAAACTTGGACATCATGAATCATGTTTCAACAGTATCTGGATGATACTGTCATAATATCTGAAATTAGCAAATTAGACATGGGTGCATTGCATTGTGTCTTCCAGCCGGTTCTTTCGGGTTGCGGCAAAACCTTTTCGGCAAAACGGTGTGGGGAAGCATCAAGTGGAAAGCCGCAACAACACCACACCCAGTTCAGCAGGACTCAACAAGCTGTGGGGCATTTGTGATGCAGGTATTACAAGAGGATTAAGAACACCCCTAAGCACGCTTGAACAAATACTTGCCTACACTCCAGTAACGCATATTATTTCTACATGTCCATCAGATGGCCAAAGAGGCAATCCAGTCTTTTCCGGGGATTCCTTCATTCAAAATGAAGACCTCGCCAAGGGCTATGGGTCGTCTCCGGGCAGAGATGGCAGAGGAGCTACTGTCTGCATCAGGTAAATACATACAATTATTAGGGTTACCATCAAGAGCTATTGCTTAATTCTGATAAACAAATGTTTTTAACTGACTGCTATATGTAACTCTTCTGCTGTAACTCTGCTGCTGCATGCTGGTACATAGTTATTATGGGAGCCATTTCTGTTCACCTTTTAGTTAGGTTAATTTAGCTATTACTTATTTTAGTCACTTGGGGGAGTATTGCATTGGGTGTGGGCGGCACGTCACTGGGAATTAGGTATATTTACAGGGATTTACAATTAGGGAAAGGTGTGGATGGTGGGGAGCACAAGGTTGTTACCGTAGCCGTGAGCAGCCACTCCACCGACAGCACGCCACCTGCATTTTATTTATAAGCACCAACAGCACTTTATTAATCAGCACTGGGTGAAATACGATTTTATGTAATACATTTTCTACCTTTATAATGAACACCACCCAAAGAGAGCTAATGCCTGGACTTAGGATTCTTTCTGCTACGCGTTGAGACCACCATGCCATCCATGCCGAGGCTTATAGGATAGCCTCCACAGTTATTGAGATTCTACCCTTCAGTTATGCAGTGTGGGAGTACATTTCAAAGCACTTAATAAATGAATGTTGTTCTTCTTGTAGAACAAGACTACTGTTCAATGTGTGGCCTGCAGGATGTGCCAAGAAGCACAGACATTGAGGCAGTACTAATTGACTGGGTAGGTGCCTGAAATATTTAAATACTAGACTGTGTATTGGAGAATTGAAAAAAATCAGAAAGCGTTACTTGTTGGAATAACCTGTAGTAAAAGGAACACTTTGTTAAAGGAACAGAAGTTACATTAATGCATATGATATATGCACCCTCACAAAATTACACTATGTTGATATGGCGTGAAATGTTGTTGTTGTTATTATTATTATTATTATTAGAATTATTATTATTATATCTGCACATAAAATTACATCTGTGATGTACAAACATTATGTAAAAAAAGTCATGTCACTAATATGATATGTTCAATTTGTTTATCTTTGTAGACCCAGTGTGATTCATGTGAAAGATGGTTCCATGACATGTGCCTAACAGCAACCCTTCCAAAAGAACTGGCAACCCTGTGTTGTACCCTGTGTGAAGATGTGTGAAATCTATTTGATTTCCGGTAAATAAATGTAAATAAGTGTAAATAAATATTTGACATTGTTGTAAATTGTATCTATTTCATTACTTACTGTGTGTAGTAGCACAGAAATCACATGTAGCCTGCCTAAATGTTTTGTATGCCAACTTCTATAATCAGAATCAGAAAAGGATTTATTGCCATGTAATGATGAGACATTAGTAGGAATTTGGCCTGGTCATTTCGGAGCAAACAAACAAACAAGTAGTGCAAGATGAAAACAGACAACAAGTAATACAACAACAAGTAGTGCAATTATGAATATATTGAATATATAATAAACATAATAAATATATAGCAGTAATAATAGTAATTATATATATATATATATATATATATATATATATAATAAGGAGAATATAAAGATAACAGGGGGAGAGTCAATGTCAGTGGGGGTTATTACAGCTGGCCTTGTTAGTTCAAGCCGCATGATACAGTATATTTGTAGCTTTTTTAAACATTGAAACATTTTTCTAAAATTAAAAGGTGTTTTTTTTAAAAAGAAAACAAGCTTTGTATCATGTGTAGAACAGTTAGTTGGGTTCACCAGATGTGTTTTGACATGGGTAGGTCAAAAGGTCAAGTCGCATAATAGATTTATAGCCTTTTTTTAGAGTAAAAAATATTTATAAAATCAAAGGGTGGGTTTTTGGAAAAAATAAGCTTTGTATCATATGTAGGACAGTTAGTTGGGTTCACCAGATGTGTTTTGACATGGGTAGGTCAAAAGGTCAAGTCGCATAATAGATTTATAGCCTTTTTTTAGAGTAAAAAATATTTATAAAATCAAAGGGTGGGTTTTTGGAAAAAATAAGCTTTGTATCATGTGTAGGACAGTTAGTTGGGTTCACCAGATGTGTTTTGACATGGGTAGGTCCAGGGGCGAGGCTAGCCCATTTTTAGGGGTGCTGAAGCACCCCTAAAAACAGGCTCAGCACCCCTAAAACTTGGGTAAGAAATGTTATTCTAAAAATTGTGTTTGTCTTTGACAGGGTTAAATAATGTCCAAAACATACTCCGTAGTTTGTGGTTTAAAATGTATATGTTAAGGACGAAAATGAAAACATCCCCGCTTAGCAAATGGTATGATCCTCTTCTCACCCCTCCTTCTCCTCTGCACCGCTCCGCAGCCCGACCGTCCAGCGCGACTCACGCAGAGTGAGATCTGTTTAGTTGTAGTGTTGTGAATCAACTCAGTAAGTGCTCCAAAGCTGTCTCACACTTCTTTCCTTTTACCGAGAGTTGTTCCGATTCCGATACCATATCGGTGAGTGCTGGAGTCCAGGCACCGTTTACCAGTTAGCTCTGTTAGCCCGGTTAGCTCCGTTAGCGCCATTAGCGCGGCTACAGTCGAACTGGAGTCCATTTATTAAGCAGAAACAGCAGCGCCACAAGTACCTGTGTAGTGCGTACGTGTGTCTCTGTTGTTAAAGTTTATCGTTACTTTGAGACTCATTTTAACAATCGGGAGTCATGTCAACATGACGTCAGTTACGTAAATAACTTACGTAATTTGCGTAAGTTAGCTACGTAATTTACGTAAGTTACGTAATTTGCGTAAGTTACGTAAATAGCGTAAATTACGTAAGTTATTTACGTAACTTACGTAAGTTACGTAATTTACGTAAATAACTTACGTAATTTGCGTAAGTTACGTTATTTACGTAATTTGCGTAAGTTATTTACGTAATTTGCGTAAGTTACGTAATTTACGTAACTTACGCAAATTAAGTAAATAACTTACGTAATTTGCGTAAATTACGTAACTTACGTAAATTTACGTAAATAACGTAAATAACGTTAATAACGTTAACAACGGTAACAACGTTAATAATGTTAATAACGTTAACAATATCAAAAACCTTTCTCAATCAACACATTCTCATGAAATATAACATGAAGCCCTGCCAGTGGTGCGGCGTTTGGACCAGAGTGAAAACAAACGAAACGACACATCACTGTATACCACCAGTATGTGTGAAAACACTCACTGTGGTTCACCCTATGTGATTTTACATGGGTAATTCAAAAACTGAAGCCGCATAATAGATTTAAAACATTCATCAACATTTAAAATGGTAGACAATAATAAATAAAAAAAAATTGACAAAAGAAGCTTTGTATCATGTAGGCAGGCCTTGTATGAACATACATGCATGCATGCCACCCATTCCACTGTGGAGGAACCAGGTTCAATCCTGGTGACATGACCTTTTATGACATGACTATGTATATTTATACAACAACTCATTGTTGGATGTTGTCTTTTTTTGTGTTGTTGTATTCCTAAATTAACTTAGTATTATCCCTTTAATCTTGTGTGCTGGTACATTTCCACTCTATTGTTTATGCAACTAGTTGCTTCATGTTATTGCCAAAAGCGCTATGGCCACATATCTTATTGTCAAGGATGATTGATATCTGCCCCCCCCCCCCCCCCCCCCCCACGTTACAGTTCTTCATGCCTGAAATGACTTCACTGTCTGTCTTCTCTCTTTCATGCGATGTGAAAGGGGTGCGTGGGCGTGATTCTCTCACTCTAAACTGTATGTATGCTTTATGTATCTGAATAAACGTTGAATCTCTCCAAGTGGTACTACCTTGTGTCACATTGATTCCCGAGCTTGTCGCTTCGCTAGAGTGAGGATCCTGACCTAGAAAAAAAACGATTAGATGACAGCTAGAACCAGTATTACCTGCAGAACCATTTAAAGCCTGGCAGTGCGCCATCGAGGTTTGGTTTGAACATAATATTTAACTTGTCTCCCTTTTCCCCTCTCCGTTAAGCATGTGCTTCTGTTTGTGGATTGTTTTTAGTTTTATCTCGCCTTCTCCCTCTATCATCCTGTTTGCCCACACACCTGCCACCTCCACCTCTTGCTCCTGTAGCTCTACCTCCACCTCATACTCCTGTAGCTCTACCTCCACCTCATACTCCTGTAGCTGTACCTCCACCTCATGCTCCTGTAGCTCTACCTCCACCTCATGCTCCTGTAGCTCTACCTCCACCTCATACTCCTGTAGCTCTACCTCCACCTCATGCTCCTGTAGCTCTACCTCCACCTCATGCTCCTGTAGTTGTACCTCTACCTCATGCTCCTGTAGCTCTACCTCCACCTCATACTCCTGTACCTCTACCTCATGCTCCTGTAGCTCTACCTCCACCTCATACTCCTGTAGCAGCTGTACCTCCACCTCTTGCTCCTGTAGCTGTACCTCCACCTCATGCTCCTGTAGCTCTACCTCCACCTCATGCTCCTGTAGCTCTACCTCCACCTCATGCTCCTGTAGCTGTACCTCCACCTCTTGCTCCTGTAGCTGTACCTCCACCTCATGCTCCTGTAGCTCTACCTCCACCTCATGCTCCTGTAGCTGTACCTCCACCTCATGCTCCTGTAGCTCTACCTCCACCTCATGCTCCTGTAGCTGTACCTCCACCTCATGCTCCTGTAGCTGTACCTCCACCTCATGCTCCACTAGTTGTACCTCTACCTCATGCTCCTGTAGTTGTACCTCTACCTCATGCTCCTGTAGCTCTACCTCCACCTCATACTCCTGTAGCTCTACCTCCACCTCATACTCCTGTAGCTGTACCTCCACCTCATACTCCTGTAGCTGTACCTCCACCTCATGCTCCTCTAGTTGTACCTCTACCTCATGCTCCTGTAGTTGTACCTCTACCTCATGCTCCTGTAGCTCTACCTCCACCTCATACTCCTGTAGCTCTACCTCCACCTCATACTCCTGTAGCTCTACCTCCACCTCATGCTCCTGTAGCTCTACCTCTACCTCATGCTCCTGTAGCTCTACCTCCACCTCATGCTCCTGTAGCTCTACCTCCACCTCATGCTCCTGTAGCTGCACCTCCACCTCATGCTCCTGTAGCTCTACCTCCACCTCATGCTCCTGTAGCTCTACCTCCACCTCATGCTCCTGTAGCTCTACCTCCACCTCATACTCCTGTAGCTCTACCTCCACCTCATGCTCCTGTAGCTCTACCTCCACCTCTGTAGCTCTACCTCCACCTCATACTCCTGTAGCTGTACCTCCACCTCATACTCCTGTAGCTGTACCTCCACCTCATACTCCTGTAGTGTACCTCCACCTCATGCTCCTGTAGCTCTACCTCCACCTCATGCTCCTGTAGCTCTACCTCCACCTCATGCTCCTGTAGCTGTACCTCCACCTCATACTCCTGTAGCTGTACTACTCAAAACCTTGATAATTAATGTTTAGCTATCCTTTCTAATTCAGAATAGGGGCTACATGTCTGTCTGTCTGGAAATGTGTTTATAAATGGCGAGTTGTGGTCAGCAGGTTACTAAATCAAATCTTAGTTTGTGGTCTGAAAATAACCAACCAGTGAGGGCTAATCATGTTATATATTAATAACTTGAGTTTGTTTAGCATTTCTCATCTGCGGAGACAATCTTGACGCGCTTCACAGGTAAAGACTATGGTAAAAGAAAATAGGTTTTAAGATGAACTAAAATAAAACAAAATGAATAAAAATAGAATAAAATAATCAATAAGATAAAAGTGAATAAAACAAATGGTGGGCAACTATACAAAAATAATTTAATTAAAAAAATAGAATAAAATAATATAAAATGAAGAATGATATAGGCCTGTTATGTTTGCACTCAAAAACTCACGTCTATACAAAATATATTACATTTTGTTTTTTATTTGCGCAAAAACATTCTAATATAACCAACCACAGTGAATGGAAATACACAATTTTCAAATTATATTGTACACTTGAAATGTATTCATTGATACATTATAACTTTGTCTATGCCTATATCCTATGTGTGTGTGTGTGTGTATGTCCTATGTTATGTTTGTGAACACTCAAAAACACGCCTGCAAAACATTAATTTTGTTTTTCTTTTGCTCAAAAATATTCTAATATAACCCACTATAGTGAATGGAAATATAATTTTCAAATTCTAGTGTACACTTGAAATTCATTCATAATACATTGTAACAGTTGCCTACATCCTGTGTGTGTGTGTGTGTGTGTGTGTGTGTGTGTGTGTGTGTGTGTGTGTGTGTGTGTGTGTGTGTGTGTGTGTGTGTGTGTGTGTGTGTGTGTGTGTGTGTGTGTGTGTGTGCACGTGTCACAACCAACCCATTCAAGTGAATCGAAGACTTACAAGAAGAATCTTCTTCTAAGAATCTTTTTTGTAACAGCTTCAGGGATGACAGGGATGAATCTTTTTTGTAAAGTGGTGCAGGGATGACGTATTTTTGTAGGCCAACCCAGAAGTTAGCGTCGCCCTGGGTTCCCTCGACAAAAAGCCAATCAGTTTTTCCCATTAGATTTTGCATTATTGCAGAAAATAAGCTCTGTGGCAAACAAAAGTCTATGTCACTAACACGTTTTGTTAAGCAAGATAATCTTCACCAATGATTATTTTATGATTTTTGAAGCGTTAATGCAATCGCCAGAAGTTGTTTAAGACGCGTAAAAGCTTCAAAATTCACGAGTGGGGTATTTACTGACATATTTTATGTCGTAGACCAAAACGTGGCAATCTCTTAAGATTATGTTAACCACAGACCTTATTTCAGGCATCTAACCAAAAACCCATTCAAAAAACCCATTGACTTCGAGACAAGGGAACCGGAAGTGCCAAAATGCTAACGGCTTTCCGGGTTTTAGGACGCATTCCTGCACCACTCTATTTGGTCTGTCAGTGCCATTGCTTATCTATAGGCCTGCTACACTCATGTTTTCCAAGCCTGTTTGTTATATTAAACCTCTTCTTTTGATCGTCATCTTCATTTAGCCCAATCGCAGGAATTGAAAACAAAATTTGTGACACATAATGTCAACGCATGTCACGCTGTTGAACGGGTTGCTCATCATTTAGACCGAAAATCTGAGGGAAACACGTTTCCTTGTTGCGGACAATAATATTGGAGCAACAACAAAGAAAACAAAAAGCAATCATCTGATCACATACACAAGAGAAGTGTCAATCAAAGTGTCCCGTGACCCCGTGTCAAAGCGGCTTGTTGTCCGTGTGCTTGATCATGTGACGACGCAGACTGCTGGGGTCGCTAAAGCTGGCGGTGCACTGCAGACACACACAGGGTCTCTCCCCGGAGTGAGTCCTCAGGTGGATCTTCAGGCTGCCGCTCTGCGTAAAGCGTTTCCCGCACTGGTTGCACACGTATGGCTTCTCACCCGTGTGGATGCGCATGTGCAGGTTCAGTGAGGCCTTGTTGGATAACAACTTGCCGCACAAAGCGCAGGAGCTGGGCGGCTCCCCTGTGTGGCCGGCCCGGTGGTGGATCAGCTCCTCGTGGCTGGCAAACCGCTCGCCACAGAAGCTGCAGTCCAGGCTCTTGGCCACGGCATGCGGAAACACCTGGTTGTGTTTCAGCGGGAACTCTGCGCCAAAGTGGCCGGGTTGCCTCCTGTCGTTGCCCACCACCCCGGCGTGGTTCAGGGACTGGGTGGCCTGGAGGCGGTGGAGCCGTTCAGCTTGGCCGTCACTACCGGGACGCCCCGCGCCGTCCTGCATCCCCCGCGCCGCCGGGACCCTCTCACTGGGGCCGCTGTTGAAGCTGAGGATGCCGTCGTGGGTGATGCTGGGGTCCAGGGACAGCGAGCTCAGGGCTTCCAGTTCAGATGCGCTGAAGAGGGTGTCAGGGCCGTCCACCACCAGTCGGCCCTCCTCCCCTTGTCCGTGGACGCTCACGATCCGCAGCTCCTCGTTACGACTGGACATGTGGGAGGAGCCAGGGGCGTCCACATGCAGACCCTCCGTTGTGGCGGCACGCTGCATGCTGCGGTCTCCAAAGCCATCGCAATCTTCTGTGGAGAGGAAAAACAAAAAGAAAGTAATCGTATTTATACATTATTTGCACATGAGGATACAGTGTGTAGCTACTGTGTACACGTGGAAGTAAGGATTCAAGTCTCACTTGCACTCAATACTACAATACTACAAATACATTGTTAAACACTTACAGTGGCATGTTAAGCTAGTTGATTTAACTAGCTGTAGTGTGATTAAGTGGCTTAAACTGATCTAAAATTACATTTGATTATGTTACTACTCCAATTGGGCACGCCTTTTGTTAGGAAGAATATAACTAATATTAGATATTAGATTATACTATAAAGATTAATTAACCTAGCCAATTGAATCCATCTGAAGTTGAAGTTCGTTGCCCAAGTCAGTGATTCTACGAGCCATCAAGCACCACCAGTACTTCCTCCTTTGATTACAATGAAATGTATTAACAAAATAAAAGGGGCACAATTAACCTCAATAAATGATGGGGAGTAAATATACACAAACAAAACAAAAACCAAAACCTAAACAAAACACAAAACTTAATATGGGAAATCTCGATAGGAGAATTGAACATAAGCCGACTAAACCCCAACTTAATTGACAATTTCCCTAACCTATAAAGTAAACTAAATTTGCATCAACTCGCATGAGAGACAAGGAATAGCGGTTTACTTGACGCATTTGGTGATGATTCGGTTGTGCGCTCTGGAGACTTTTGGACTGGCGTTGTTGTTGGTTTACTGGACAGGTCATATCTCCTCTGGAACTCTCCAGCACCAGCAGGGATCACGTTGGTCCGTGATGTTTTTGGTAGGTTCGATCAGGCTCGCGAGTGGTCGCCGCCTGAAACAAACTGCAGTCGTCTCGGCACAGACTCGAATGTGGAATCAGCGTCTTTGGGAAACCGCCGTCTCAAGAGTTTTGCTTCTAAAACTTTCTAAACTTCATACTTTTTAGTTAGTGTGTCTATGCGCTCTTCAGTATGAAAGCATTCCTTTCTCTGTGTGTTATGGTAAGGAGGTCAGCTTGTGACAGAGGTTAATAAGGTTAGGTTAGGTACTTTCACATGGTACAGAATACATAGGATTTGGTGAAATACATGTGTTGGGTTTCACCTTAGGTTTAGTATAATTCCAACATTTGGTAGTCAGTCCTAGCAGCAACAGTGATCACCATTGTAGGATGTTCATATCTTTTCAAGTATAAATTAACCTTGTGTAGGATAGGACATTGTTGAGTCTTACTCTCTCGCCTTGAGAGTCTGGCTGTACCTGATATCGCATTAAACCACTTGAACTGAAAATCTACTTGTCGCTACGACTTCTTGGTCCGAGTCTACAACTTCATCCAAACTTAGCAGAATAATCTGTTCATAGGTCATAATGGTGACCTATATGAACGTTATATAATGGTGACCTATTTTACTGCTAGGTCTGAACCTAAGACATGTTTTTCCAGAGTCCAATGGAATGTATACCATGCAAGCTGACCCTACCTACCATACCCTATCAGAGAAATCAAGGCTTTCATTCATAGACACACTAAATGAAAAGTAGAAAATAGATGTTTTTTTTTCTTTTTTTTACTTTATTACTATTATCACTATTATTCTACCTTTTCTGATTAAACATGGAAATACTAACTAATGTAAGAAAGGCTGATGTACTATTTATTAGCTGGAATGTAAGAGGATTAAACGGGCCTGTACAAAGAGCTAGACTATTTAATCATCTTAAATATTTAAAATGTGAAATTGCATTTCTTCAAGAAACTCTCTTATTGGTAAAAGCCAAGTGAGACTTAGAAAAGCTTGGTTGGGCCATGTGTTTCACTCAAATGTCAATCCCAGAACACGTGGAACAGCTATATTGATACATATTTTAAAAAATCAGTTCAATGCAACCACTGTTATTTCGGACCCACAGGGACACTTTGTTATGGTATCTGGGCTCCTTTTCCACAAACCCGTCGTTTTGGGTAAAGGTCCTGTAGACACATTTTTTGCTTTAACGTATCAATATGAAGTAAATGTTGATTGCACAGTGTAATGGCTACAGAATAATGACACCATCGGCGTTTAGATTGATTCCCTTAGCTTCCCTATAAGCCTTGATTTCACTTTTCACTATGCAGCTCTGTCTGCCACCGGGTACGACCGGTTTAAACATGAAGGCTCACTTTACGGCACAAAGAAAATGCGTCAACCATTGCGCAGAGGAACAGCACTTTTGGCTATCGGTAGCTATCCCCATTAGCTATCCCCAGTAGTGGAAATGGTGGACGGTGGACCAACCGAAGTAAAGCCAATCTGATAACACTACTTATATCTGTGTACGCTACGTTTTTGCATTGAGTATACTACTAGTATAATAAACCTCATGTCGCCAGGCGATCCAGTCAGGCTACCAACCCAGTTCACTTTTCTCAACACATACTAAATCATTTGTATCTGCTTTAATGTCTCCATTATAGACTAAATTAATTAATAAACTTATGGTTTTCCTCCTAATGGTTTCTTTTACTCCCCCCTCCCCCCAGCCAACCCCTGCTGTCGATACTTGTTTGTGCGAAGCAATACTCCAACTATGGTATTACTATGCGATGCACATCATTATAGCTTTTACCTGTTCCCAAATAGAATTATGCCAATTTCACTTTACCCCCTCCCAACTTGCTTCTTTCTTTCTTATTTCCAAAGTGTTGATTGTTTCTTTCGTGGAGATTTCCAAACTAATGCGCGTCTTGTGTTGTTTGTGGTCGCTAGGCACTGAGGAAACGAAAAGCGGTCCGGTTTGTCTTTACGACACTGGCGCAAACGCTAGGGTGGGAAAAGTTGAAAAGTTGTCTGTGGCCCCTTTAATGTATATGCCCCAAATCGGGATGATGATACATCAGGAAAAATGATCCCATTAATACCAGACTTAAACTCACAACAACTGATTTTTGGTGGTGATCTGAACTGTGCAATTAATCCAGTATTGGACCGTTCTAATCCTAAATCTACAAACCCTTCAAAAATGGCCAAGTTACCATCAGTTTTTATGGATCGAATAGGAAGTATTCTTTATTTCACAAAGTCAATCTTTTCCCCAGTACATCACTCATATAGTAGAATAGATTACTTCTTTATTGATAGAACCCTTCTTCCCTTTGTCACAAAAGCTGAATATTCATATTATACTATAATTGAATTGGATCACGACCCTCTGTTACTAGATCTTGCATTTCCTCTTGGAACGCCCTCATTGGAAATTAGACAAAACTTTACTGGCTGATAATGCCTTTTGTGAATTGATATCCCAAAGAATCGATAACTTTATAGAATCCAATAAAAAATAATATTTCCCCATCACTGCTTTGGGAAACACTGAAAGCTGTAATCAGAGATTCTAAGATTATATCATATTCAGCTAAAATGAATAAGATGCGAAGACTTAAACAATACCAGCTCATTAAATCAATAAATACAGTGGATGCTCAGTACTCTCCCCTTCCCCTGAACTCTACAAAAGGAAGCTCGATCTCCAAACTGAATTTGGAAAGACAGAATGACTCCTAATAATTAAAATCACGTGGATATGTCTATGAGCATGGTGAGAAAGCTGGTCATCTTTTAGCACACCAACTTAAGTGCTGATCAGTTGCTCAACAAAATCCACAAAATGGTGAATTAACTATTGACCCAGGTGAAATTAATGAAACATTTACCTAATTTTACGCAAACCTATATACGTCAGAAATAACAAATGACAGTACTGATATGGAACATTTATTTAACAATCTCCGGGCTCCTTCTATAAACAATGCATAGGAGACTGAATTGCCATTAAAACATACAGAAATCGTTAATGCGATAATGGCAATGCAAAGTGGTAAGGCGCCTTTAACAAATTATCTATAACTTTACTTGTCCCGTGGGTTGCTGCCACAAACACTGACTGAAGCATCAATTATCCTCCTGCTTAAGCCAGGTAAAGATAACACAGAATGTGGTTCATATCAACCCATCTCCCTCCTAAACAGTGATGTGAAGATCCAAGCCAAAGCTCTTGCCCTACGCCTAGAAACCACCAAACCGGTTTCATTTCGGGATGACATTTATTTACAAAAGATCTGTTGGCTTTTAAATATTATTCACTCTCCTGCATCCAATGGGGTACCAGAGGTGTTTTTCTCGCTGGACACAGAGAAACCTATGGACAGGGTTGAATGGAAATATTTATTTACATGTTTAAAAAAATGTGGGTATGGGCCTAATTTTATTTAATAGATTAAACTCTTATACACCTCACCCAAAGCCTCTGTAGTTACAAATGGTAAGCAATCACGGTACTTCCAGCTGTCAAGGGCGACCCGTCAGGGATGCCCAATCAGTCCATTGTTATTTGCCTTAGCCATAGAGCCCTTATCCATCACACCCAAATCATTGCCATCAATAAGTGGAATTCATAGAGGAGAACAGCATAGATTACCTTTATATGCCGATTATTTATTATTATACGTATCAGACCCTATTCTAAGTATACCTCATATGGTCCATGCTTTGAAAAGATTTGGTACAATTTCTGGGTATAACCTGAACTTTAGTAAAAGTGAATGCTATCCTTTTAATAACATGGCTCTTCAAATGCAGGATAATCCCTTACCGTTCCAAATGTCTAGAAATGGCTTTAAATATTTGGGAAGGCTTTAAATACTTGGGTATTAATATCACAAGAGACATGCAAAGCCTTCATCAGGAACACTTTTCTCCTTTATTTGAGAAAGTAAACTAGATCTGAAGAAATGGAAAACACTTAACTTGTCCTTAGCAGGAAAAAAATGACTGTGCTCCCCAAATTTCTCTATCTTTTTCAATCTATGCTGCTTTATATTCCTAAATCTTTCTTCAATTCTATTGATAAAGCTTTCATTTAATTTATATAGAATTATAAGAGCCCTAGAGTACATATGGAACTACTACAGAGGCCTAAACTACAGGGTGGCTTAGCTCTTCCAAATCTTTGCTACTATTATTGGGCCGCAAATTTTCAAAAAATATTTATTGGCTTCATACTCCAGATACAGACTGGTGTTACCTTGAAGCTACATCTTGTATCTCAACATCTCTCACAGCCCTGGTCACTTCCAGTTTTCTATTTCACACTTACTAACACACTACTAACAATCCAATAGTAGTCAATACCCTCACGATATGGTTTCAATTTAGACAGAACTTTGGGTTCAAACATTTTCTTAACATAAATCCTATATGCAATAATCATCATTTTCTCCCAGCTAGATTAGATTTGGCAAAGACAAGGAAATGTAAGGATATGTACATAAACTTTGTATTTGCAAGCTTTGATGACTTATCACAAATTCGGCTTCCTCGGCTTCCTCCAGCTTATTTCTGTACTTCTAAGTCCACCACTTCCTTCAGCACCATGATCCGAACTTTCCAAACATATCTTCAGTTTCAGGCTTAGATGATATGCTAGAGATCCCTTTTAATTCAAAATGGCTAATTTCAAAAATAAATGATCGTATAGTTTCTCCTAAAAACATAACCCTCGCAAAGATTAGGGCAGACTGGTTGGGCGAGCTAGGGGAGGACATGGAAGAGGACATGTGGAACTGTGCTCTACGAAGATTAAATGACAGTACTTGTGCAAAACTAAACATAATACAATTAAAAGTTTTACATCAAGTTGTGACAGGTGAACTTAACCCATATGTTTTGTTCATGCCCTGCTCCGACAACTTACTGGTCTGATCTTTAAAACACTATCAAAGGCACTCAATATTGATTTCCAACCCAATGCAGCAAGAGCCATGTTTGGCATTACAGATAGAAAACATTCTATAATTTTCAGCACACGTGATCAAATAGTTGGCACGCCCCCATGGCAACAGAAGTAGTAAGCTTCCCAATGCATTCTTAATGGGACAGGCTACTTACCAAGCATTTAAACATGGATAAAAACTATTCCCAGCATCTACATGTCTTGTTGTTGCGTATACGGTTGTAAGAATCGCTATTCCACCGGCGGACTAAAGTTTTATAGGATACCTAGAGGATCACGACCATTTCAGAGCAACTGACGGTGTCTGTGGCTGCAGGCGATTAAACGTGTGGAGTCTGGAATGAGGACATAATCAAAAATGCTTGCGTCTGTCTATGCACTTCAATGCAACAAGATATTTAAAGTTTTATTCTGTAATTCTATGTATGTATCCATAGAGATAATTTGCAAAATTATTATTATTTACTGTTTAGAACATACAGAACCAGTTTGACTCTAATACATTTTACATACTCCTACTTTCCATGTTGTTGCTGTTTAGTGGCACTTTAATGGCACCTGAATGGAATGAAACTGAATGAAAATGAAATGTTGTTAGTAACAACATTACAAATAAAAGTAATACTGCACTCTGAATTGTTGAGATAATCTGGGGGGGGGGGGGGGACCATTGCACACACCAGTAGCAGCCAATGTGAGGAGGTTTATTAAAATGCATTAAGTTTTAAGAACAGTAGGCCTAAATTCATGTTTTACAAATGTACAATACCTTTACATGTCATACATGGTTATGTGTAACTCATTTGGGAACAACACTCTTACAGAGGTTTGTAAGGGCACCACATACAATGACAACATCATCATATGTTAACCTGCGACACTGGAATAACAGTCGTTGGTTGATTATAACCCAAGCGTCATACATCGTTGTCTTGTGTCCTTGTCTTTAACTTGGGAGAATTTCTGATTTTAAAACACAAAACTCTGAGTCTATGTCATGGTATTTGATGCCCTGTACATGACCACAGACAACGTATTCATAAGCATCCAGTGACTTATAGGCTGGTAATTTCTCTCTGGTGTACACGCTTGGTTTCTCAACTAAATAGGTATATATATCCGGCCACTTACTAACATCTTCAACCCACTCATCAATATAACACAGATCTGGAAGTCGGACACCATTTGTCAAAGTTAACTTGTTAAGGTAACATTTACGATCTTTTGGTGATAATCCCCTTGCGTAGCTTGACAAGCTGTTTATCTCCGCCATGCTTCCGTTACCACAATGCGCGCGCAACCGTTCTAAGTCAGCATTGTGTACAAACAGAAAAAGGGTCTATAAGGAAAAGATATAAAAACATTATTGGTTTTATGACACTGCTTACGCGCAGAAGAATATTATTACATTGGAAATCAACAAATAAACCTAAAGCGTTTGTGTTTGAGTGACCTGATGCAATTCATAAAATACTCACTTAGGGGGTCCAGGGTTAAATTCCTCTCCATCTGGCATCCGGTTTTGAAATATTTAGGTGAACTTAAAACAATACCTGATAGCCCTTAGCAGTTTTTCCCAATTTAGGATATTTAACCATGTGGACCATAGTATATATAGTCTAATTAATAGAACTGCTTAGATTTATTTATTATTATTATTATTATTATTATTAAAAATAAAAACGTAGTAAATGTAGAAATGTAGTATTATTGCTTGATTGCGCTTTCCCACCTATAGTTCGGTAGCCTCGGTCCGTTTCAGGGGTGAAGTTCAGTCATTTGGTTCAGTTAGCGTTCAGACAGGACTTTGATTTTGTGACCAAACAATGTAAAAACATTTCATGCTGTTGAGCGGGTTGCTCATCAATTGGACCAAAAATCCGAGGGAAACTCACAACGCTTCCTTTTTGCGGACAATAATAATGGAGCAACAACAACTTTGTGCGGCCTTGTGTTTTTTCATTTTGGTTTGTCTTCCTACAAATTAAAAATAACCCCATTTGGTCACTGAATAATTTGAAAACTGTTTTTGTGAGTGACCACTTGTAATTGCTTTATATAGTTGACCATATTTCGATGAGTGCTTTTACCTCCTGATTGCACCGAGCCCCGGTTTTCAAGCGAACCATAATTTGCTTGGGGGAAACGCTCAAAATGGACCAAACAGCTCAGGTGTGAAAGCACCCTAAGTGGCTTAAACTGATCTAAACATAACTTTATTTATTTGACTACTCGAATGGGGCACTACTTCCGTTCGGAGGAATATAATTAATATTAGATATTAGAATATACTATAAAGATTATTAACCTAGCCAACTGAATCCATCTGAAGTCAAAGTTCTTGTAAAAAAAATCAATAAATTATAAACTTAATATGGGAAATCTGGACAGGAGAATTGAAGCTAAGCCTACTAAACCCTAACTTGTTGACTGTACTAGACCCTATTTTCATTGCTGTATCAAACCCTTTCCTAACCTGACTATTTTATGACCCCCCCCCCCCCCACTTTAGCTGGGAGGGGTGAGCCAGAGATGTGTGGTGGAAAAATTCCAGTTAGCATGCCTTTCCTGACGACCCCGGGGGGTCAGGTGTCTTAGCATGCATTTCCCGACCACCCCGGGGGGTCAGGTGTCTTAGCATGCATTTCCCGACCACCCCGGGGGGTCAGGTGTCTTAGCATGCATTTCCCGACCACCCCAGGGGGGGGGGGGGGGGTCAGATTTCGTAGCATGCCTGACCCCTTTACCACCTTTACTGCTGGTAAAGGGGTCAGGTGTCCTAGCCGGGAAGGCACCGCTACATCTGCTCTCGTGGGTGTGGGGGAGGTCAAAAAGTAATTACCTAGAGTCATCTCCTGACTTATCACCTCTAGGCCTTAATGTTAATCTAGTCTTGGATGCCTGGGGAGGGGGCCAAACTGGGATAAAAGGCACAATGATCCGGGCCCATTCTGTTAGAGAGGGGACTCTTGTATGCATACATTAAATACTTTTATATTTCTGCAACTACTGTGTGTTACTTTAACATTTAGAAGTCTCATCTGTCTTAGACGATAAAGAAATTGCCATGACAAGAGACAAAGGGGGATTTACATAACACAGAATACAGACACTATAGGACAAATAGGACTCCAAGAAAGACTTTGGGCGTGTTCAGCACGTCCTTCTTCTTGTTTTTCACAGTCCAAGCCCAAGCCCAGGTCAGTCAATGACCCTGGACCAAAGTGTGTAATCCAAAGCAGCGCAGCCTGGTACAGCATATTAGAATATTATCCTATATAAAACCACCCATCACCATATACGAGCCTGAAATGCGGCACCCATAAACCCTTAGTAGTGCTCACCTACAGCTGGCCTGCATCCACCGATGTCTTCTTCATCCTTGATCAAAATGATGTCTGGGGTCTCCTGGTTTCCACATAAAAGAGAAACGCACACAAGACACATTCTTGCATTTGGGCAGAAAAGTGAGCAATAGCCGCCCTATAACGACACACTGAATCATAAAGGTGTGTGCTTTCCAAGGGTGTGTGTGTTGTTGTGCTGCTTACCCCCGCTGTCACAGACGACCCTTCACTCTTGCATGGTTTAAGAGGAGGGGTATTTCCAACCGCCTTGTGGTCCATTAGGGGCTTTAGGCCTGATGATGATGATGATGATGATGATGATGATGATCATCATCATCATCATCATCATCATCATCATCATCATGACCATGATGATGATGATGATGACCATGATGATGAAGAATACATTACATTCTTAACCAAGAGCATTCAAAGTACAAGAAATGGGCATAACGTCTATTTAAATTAGACATGTTGATTACTATGATTATTATTATTAATACTAATTCTGATTGTCCCATTACTACAAGGAGTAAGGGGGCTTCAGGGGACCCCCTGGACCGTCCTGTGCTCCTCCTCCAGGGTGGACTCACCGTTTCCCAGCGGTTTGCTCCGCGGTCTGGAGATGTTGGCCCGAGCCAGGGCGAAGCGGCTGGCCGCCCGCGACGCGTTGGACCTGGTCTGGAGCCGCAGGGAGAACAGCTCACTCCTCATCACCTTCATCCTGGTCCTCAGCGCCTCGTTTTCCTTCAGGCTCTGACTGATCTGCAGGCGGAGAGCAGCGGACCCCTCCGAGAACAGCTGGCTGATCTCAGAGACGGCCGCCTTCGCCAGCACGTCCATGATGGACGAAAGCTGCTCCTCCAAAGTTGAGCCGCACGGCGACATGTTTATCGGCATGTTTTCACGCGACTACAGAAACTGCGATTAAACTGGACGCTTGTGATGTCGATTTTACTCCAGAACTAGTCTCGCAAATCAGACTTTAGGTTAGAAATATAAAGTCTGATGATGGCAGACGACTTCATCTACTGGTAGTGAACGAGGCTGTTTTCTTTTGCTTCGCGTTTGTTTCGACCAATCATGTGGCTGGAGACGGTCTGGCCACGCCCACAGTACAATTTTAGAAGTCACGTGACCGGTTCCCTTTTCTGTTTCCGGGTTAGGAAGGAGTACCGTCATCTAAGAGCCTCATTCAAATACGTTTTATTGCAGTAAATTGTTGTCTTAATATAACGTTAGACAACAATTCACGTTAGAATATGTAGGTAGTTAAAACACACAACGTGTGTGTGTGTGTGTGTGTGTGTGTGTGTGTGTGTGTGTGTGTGTGTGTGTGTGTGTGTGTGTGTGTGTGTGTGTGTGTGTGTGTGTGTGTGTGTGTGTGTGTACCATCCTGTTTGCCCACAAACCTGCCACCTCCACCTCTACTCCTATGGCTGCACCTCCAGCTAGATCGACTCTCTATTTTTCCAAAGACAAAAAGGAAAATTGATTTGATTTTGTTTTTTTCTTCCTTAAACTAAAGAGCTCTTTTTTATTTTAGGGTATCCATCCATCCATCCATCCATCTTCTTCCGCTTATCCGGGGTCGGGTCGCGGGGGCAGCAGCCTAAGCAGGGAAGCCCAGACTTCCCTTTCCCCAGCTACTTCGGCCAGCTCAATCAAAAATAAATCCTTTGTTTGAATTAGGATATATATTTCAGTGATTGTGCAATAAACTTGCCAGCTGTTCTGTTTTAAAAGTTACAAGTCTTAATTGTACTAGGCCTACTCAGAACCTTGATAATTAATGTTCAGCTATCCTTTCTAATTCAGAATAATATAAGAGAATAGGGGCTACATATCTGTCTATTGTCTGTCTGTCTGTCTGTCTGGAAATGTGTTTATAAATGGCGAGTTGTGGTCAGCAGGTTACTAAATCAAATCTTAGTTTGTGGTCTGAAAGTAACCAACCAGTGAGGGCTAATCATGTTATATAGTAATAACTTGAGCGCTTCACAGTTCACAGATAAAGACTATGGTAAAAGAAAATAGGTTTTAAGATGAATGAACTAGCCTACAATAAAACAAAAATGAATATAAATATAATAAAATAAGAATAAATAACATAAAGGTGAATAAAACAAAGGGTGGGCTACTACACAAAAGTGAATTTAAAAAATATATATAATAAAATAAGAATAGGCCTATAATAAAATGAAGAATGACACAATGAAAGTGGCGGTTGAGCCGCCCCGCCCCCTTTGCGGACAAGCCACGCCCCCTTTTCACACCACAGAAAGATGACAGGCCTACGTTATGTTTGCACTCAAAAAACCCACGCCCACAAAATATAACATATTACATTTTGTTTTTTATTTGCTCAAAAACATTCTAATATAACCAACCGCAGTGAATGGAAATACACAATTTATTATAATCATATTGTACACTTGAAATTCATTCATTAATACATTGTGACGTTTGTCTTCTATGCTATATCGTGTGTGTGTGTGTGGTGTGCGTGTGCGTGTGCGTGCATGCGTGCAGCCCATATATAGACAGCATTCAAGACAACCCATGACTCCTTTCAATCGTATCTAAGACTTGCTTTTTTTGTAACAGCTGCTCAAAAGCCTTCCAAAATTTGGTCTGTCGGTGCCATTACTCATCTATAGGCCTGCTGCGCTCCCGTTATCCAAGCCTTTGTTTGTCACGTTCAATTCCTTCAGCTCCACGTTTGGATCGTCATCTTCATTTAGCCCAATCGCAGGAGTCGTCGGTGCATCCCCCTCCTCCCCATCACTGCTCCTCCTCCTGGTCTCCACCTGCTGGTCTCCTCCCTCCTCCTGGTCCGTTGGGTCTCTCATGACCCCCTCGCTGTCCGGCTGCTCCTCACCTGCTGTCTCCACCGCTGCTGCTGCGATGGCCTCCTTTTCACCTGGCTCCACTTTGTCGTGCACGTGTTTTGCTTGCTCCTCCTCCGTTTCTTTGTCTTTTTTTAATTTGTCTATTTTAGAGAAGGTCTGGCAAAGCGCCTGGACGTAGGTGAACACACACATGGGGTCCGGTCTGTCGCCCATCAGGATCATATCGTTCACTTCCAGCAGGGGGTAGCAGTCGGCCAGAGACCTGGAACAAAAAAAAGAAAATGTAATAATACAAATAATAATATAAGTAACAATAATAACCATAATAATAGTATTATTATTATTGATAATAATAATAACAATACTAATCACAATAATAATAATAATAATAATAATAATAATAACAATAATAATAATAACAACAACAATAATAATAATAATAATAACAATAAAAACCACAATAATAGTAATAATAATAACAACAATAATAATAATAATAATCACAAGAATAGTAATAACAATAATAATAATAATAATAATAATGATGACATAAAAACAACATAAAAAAGCATATTAACAGGGCACACATATATATCCTATCCACACATATCCTACAGAAGATAAGTGAGTATAAATGTAGGCCCACGTACTCGGCCGTGCTGAAAGCCAGGGTGAAGTTCTTCCTCCTCTCTTCTGCTTTCAGGGAAGAGTAGTCGAAGGCATCCGGGAAATAACGATGGATCAGGGCACAGAAGGCCAGCCCATCACACCAGGAGGACGAGAAGTTCTCTATGTTAATACCCTGTGAGGGGGGAAGACAGCAGTATCTCTATGTTAATACATTACCCTAATATCTATGTTTATACATTACCCTGTGAGGGGGGAAGACAGCAGTATCTCTATGTTAATATATTACCCTAATATCTATGTTTATACATTACCCTGTGAGGGGGGAAGACAGCAGTATCTCTATGTTAATACATTACCCTAATATCTATGTTTATACATTACCCTGTGAGGGGGGAAGACAGCAGTATCTCTATGTTAATACATTACCCTAATATCTATGTTTATACATTACCCTGTGAGGGGGGAAGAGAGCAGTATCTCTATGTTAATACATTACCCTAATATCTATGTTTATACATTACCCTGTGAGGGGGGAAGACAGCAGTATCTCTATGTTAATACATTACCCTAATATCTATGTTTATACATTACCCTGTGAGGGGGGAAGACAGCAGTATCTCTATGTTAATACATTACCCTAATATCTATGTTTATACATTACCCTGTGAGGGGGGAAGACAGCAGTATCTCTATGTTAATACATTACCCTAATATCTATGTTTATACATTACCCTGTGAGGGGGGAAGACAGCAGTATATCTATGTTAATACATTACCCTAATATCTATGTTTATACATTACCCTGTGAGGAGGGAAGACAGCAGTATATCTATGTTAATACATTACCCTAATATCTATGTTTATACATTACCCTGTGAGGGGGGAAGACAGCAGTATATCTATGTTAATACATTACCCTAATATCTATGTTTATACATTACCCTGTGAGGAGGGAAGACAGCAGTATATCTATGTTAATACATTACCCTAATATCTATGTTTATACATGACCCTGTGAGGGGGGAAGACAGCAGTATCTCTATGTTAATACATTACCCTAATATCTATGTTTATACATTACCCTGTGAGGGGGGAAGAGAGCAGTATCTCTATGTTAATACATCACCCTAATATCTATGTTTATACATTACCCTGTGAGGGGGGAAGAGAGCAGTATATCTATGTTAATACATCACCCTAATATCTATGTTTATACATTACCCTGTGAGGGGGGAAGACAGCAGTATATCTATGTTAATACATTACCCTGTGAGGGGGGAAGAGAGCAGTATCTCTATGTTAATACATTAACCTGTGAGGGGGGAAGACAGCAGTATATCTATGTTAATACATTAACCTGTGAGGGGGGAAGAGAGCAGTATATCTATGTTAATACATTACCCTGTGAGGGGGGAAGAGAGCAGTATATCTATGTTAATACATTAACCTGTGAGGAGGGAAGAGAGCAGTATATCTATGTTAATACATTAACCTGTGAGGAGGGAAGAGAGCAGTATATCTATGTTAATACATTAACCTGTGAGGGGGGAAGAGAGCAGTATATCTATGTTTATACATTACCCTGTGAGGGGGGAAGAGAGCAGTATATCTATGTTAATACATTACCCTGTGAGGGGGGAAGAGAGACCTATATCTATGTTAATTAGTGGTGGGCCGTTATCGGCGTTATCGCGCTGCGATAACGCGAGACTCTTATCGCGCGATAAAAAAATTATCGCCGTTAATCTATTCTCAAAGTTGGGTTGGGAGCTGGGTCTATACCGGATCTCCATCAAGGAAGGTAAGCGCCGCGGAACGGCTGTGCAGCGTAACGGCTGCATCCTCTGCCCGGCGACCCCCCCCCCCCCCCCCCCCCAACACGTTCTCATCCCAACTCGTAATATACCGACGATTTGTCACGGCCCTAGACGTCTGATACTGACGCAAAAGGTGCCCTCCCGCGTCTGTGTGAAACGATCTGGGGGTTCTCGTCCTTCGACAGAATTCAAATTAGCCATTTTAATCTGGATTAATCTAGATTAATTCCAAGATTACAGTTAGATTAATCTAGATTAAAGAAATTAATCTATGCCCAACACTAATGTTAACACATTACCCTGTGAGGAGGGAAGAGAGGAGTATATCTATGTTAATACATTACCCTGAGGAGGGAAGAGAGACGTATATCTATGTTAATACATTACCCTGAGGAGGGAAGAGAGACGTATATCTATGTTACTACATTACCCTGTGAGGAGGGAAGAGAGACGTATATCTATGTTAATACATTACCCTGAGGGGGGAAGAGAGACGTATATCTATGTTAATTACCCTGAGGATTGAAGAGAGGAGTATATCTATGTTAATACATTACCCTGTGAGGAGGGAAGAGAGAAGTATAGGACTATTTTCTGTTCTGTGAAAAAAACTTGGATGCCTTTGATTGTGTAAAAACAAAAAGAGGGCATGTTCCAAACAGGAGTTTACATGCGGGCCTCACCTCGTAGTTGCGCGTCTTGTTGCGGCACCATTGGATCATCTTCTGTTTGATGGACGCCCCTGTGGCAGTGGCCGTGGATGACCTCTGAACTTTGAAGTTGCGAGGCATCGGTGTCCTAAACAACACACAAAAATGTCTTTATTTAAACATTTGAAAAGTGCCTCACACAACACAGAGCGCTACAGCATGAACCATACATCAACAGATTATTTGAGGACTTACTCGGGGGCCCCTTGTTGAAACTTAGCAATGATGTCATTCTTAGTGGACGGTCGCCCTGAGCGGGCGGAGTTCCTCGGTCGCTGCGGAGCGGCGGCGGTAGAGGAGGCCGGCGGGTTCACGCCAGCCTTTCTTTTCGTCTTCGCCTGCTTGTCCTGACTCCTTGCTTTTCTCCTTCTCCTTCCCTTTTCCACCTTCCTCTCCTGCTTTGGTCTGCTCTTTCCTCCCTGCCTCGGAATCTCCACTTCCCCCTGTAGCCCCGCCTACTTTCACTTTCTCGCTGTTCTTCTCCTTTCCTTCCTCTTCACCCACATTCTCCCCTTTCTCCTTTTTCTTCTTCTTCTTCTTCTTCTGCTTCTCGTCCGCCGCCGCCTCCTCCTCCTCCGCTGCTTCCCCAATCCCTTTATTCTTGCCCCGCTCCGCCGATCCACTCTTCTTCTTGCACTCCTCTCTCTCTCCCTCGCTCGCCGCGGGGGGGCGTCCCACGCCTACGTCCTCGGATGTCCTCGCTTCATCTTTACCTTCCTCTGACGTTGTCCGAGGACTGCCATTCTCTCCCGCGCCGGTCTCTCCGGCTGCTCGCTCGGCCCCTCCTGCGCCCCCACGCGTTTCTTCCGCCTCCGCCGCCCTCTGTCCTTCCACTGCGTCTCCAGCCGAGGGCTCCTTCTCTGGACCTTCGCCCTCCAGGACCTCTGCCCCTCCAACCAACTGCCACAGGGAACAGTGCACATACATAGCAATCAACAGTGAACACAGCAATGTTCAACATGAGGCACCACTGCCATTCAAACATAAGCTTCTGTTTCACCACGCCCCTCTCTGGCTCATTAGCCAATCATTGTTTATGCCGAGGAGATAACTCACCTCACCTCAGAGCACACAGGTAGGCGCACCTTAAGCGTGCCGTTTTGCGTACATTCGTCAGCGTTTCATTCAACTCAAACCGTTACTTTTTTACTAGAGCCGACGTCCTCATCGCGATCGGGGGAAAACCTATTGGGGTCGTTTACCGCCGCTGACCGGAGCCTATAGTCTGCTGGTCGCACGGTGTGTGGTGGCTGTCTCCCCTGCTATACGCCGACCCGCTTCACCCCTCTCCCTCTTCAGACGGGACGCAATTAACCGGACTGAGAACCGGAGTCTACGAACGCTAAATCGGATAGAGCTGAGAAGTCACGGCTATTTAGTCACTGCTACTTGTTACTGTTACTGTTACTGTTGCTGCTCCGCTGCCGCTTCCGCCGGCTTGGTTCGGCTGCCTGTCGGCTGTCCCGGGTCGGCTGTCCCGGGTCGGCTGTCCCGGGTCGGCTGTCCCGGGTCGGCTTGCCTCCTGCTGTTGACCCGGTTTCCCGCTGCTGCTGTGCGTGGTGTGGTGTGTGTGTGTGTGTAGGCCGCTGCGAGGTCCGTCGGGACTCTCAGCCACTCGTTTGGACTGTGTGTGCGTGGTTGTGTGGGTGTTTTTAGAGTT
>JAOPHQ010000632.1:62500-100000 GCA_030340625.1 Merluccius polli
TCAAGACCCTCCTGTTCAGAGTCCACCTGGACCCCGCTTAGCATCCTTACTCTCAAGACCCTCCTGTTCAGAGTCCACCTGGACCCCGCTTAGCATCCTTCCTATCAAGACCCACCTGTTCAGAGTCCACCTGGACCCCGCTTAGCATCCTTACTCTCAAGACCCACCTGTTCAGAGTCCACCTGGACCCCGCTTAGCATCCTTCCTCTCAAGACCCTCCTGTTCAGAGGTCACCTGGACCCCGCTTAGCATCCTTACTCTCAAGACCCTCCTGTTCAGAGTCCACCTGGACCCCGCTTAGCATCCTTACTCTCAAGACCCTCCTGTTCAGAGTCCACCTGGACCCCGCTTAGCATCAAGACCCTCCTGTTCAGAGTCCACCTGGACCCCGCTTAGCATCCTTTCGTCTACTACCCCTCCCCCTCCCACTAATAAAAACAAAACGAACTCCTGATGGCGATTTACTGTTGCACTTTCTCCTAACCAGTGTTGGGTAGTAACGCGTTATTAGTAACGCCGTTACGTAACGCCGTTACTTTTTTCAGTAACGCATTGTTTTTTTTTTAATTCAGTAACTCCGTTCCCGTTACCAAACGCTGCGTTACTCCGTTCCTTTTGGTGAGGTTTTACAACGGCACACAGTTCCCGATCAATAAAGTTTAACTGAATTGAAAAACAAAGCACCTCTAGCGTCACACACGCAATCAAACACGCGCCATGAAGAGGACTGGACAGGGCACGGCATGAGTTTCTACTCGTGGAAATACTCACACTATTTTCAACTCGAGAGCAAAGCGAAAAAAACCGGACAGTCCTGTCCGGCGTCCGGCGCAGCATCAAGCCGGACGCGTATTTGTCCTCCTTTTTGAGACAACCGCGCCGGTCATAGGTCCGTGGTGTGTTGCGATCGCGCGCGCGCGCACCCCCCCCCCCCCCCCCGCCAGTCGTAGGTCCGCGGTGTGTCGCTATTGCGCGCACCCCCCCCCCCGCCGGTCGTAGGTCCGCGGTGTGTCGCTATTGCGCGCCCCCCCCCCCCCCCCCCCGCCGGTCGTAGGTCCGCGGTGTGTCACTATTGCGCGCCCCCCCCCCCCCCCCCCCCCCCCGCCGGTCGTAGGTCCGCGGTGTGTCGCTATTGCGCCCCCCCCCCCCCCCCCCCCCCCCCCCCCGTCGGCCGTAGGTCCGAGGTGCGCACCCCCCCCCCCCCCCCCCTTTGGTTGGTGCAATACTTTGGTGTGTGTTAAGGTTTGTGTTGGTGCACAACGGATCATATTGCTTGGATGATTAGATTCAGTGATGTGGATGCAAATTAATTGAAACGGTTGTTTTAATCAACAGTTTGTATTATTCAGTACATTACTGAAATAACGGTGAGAGGGGAACTCAATCAATCAACTTTTATTTAATGGGAGCATTGGAAGAACGTTTTACAGTAACTAAAAAGTTACTTTCTCAGTAACGCATTACTTTTTGGTTTAAGTAACTGAGTTACTTTTTTACAAAGTAACTAGTAACTGTAACTAGTTACTATTTTTCAGTAACTAGCACAACACTGCTCCTAACAAATGTACTTTGTAAGTCGCTGTGGAGGGTGTGTGTGTGTGTGTGTGTGTGTTGTTGATGGCTGGTTTACAGCCTCACCTGGCCTGAGTCAGACTGATTGGACTCTGGGCTGGGTGGGGCTGCACACCTGTGGTGCAGAGCAATCATGGCACCCAGGATAAACCAGCTATCACCACACACACTTGAGGAGGAGCGACTGTCATGGCAGTGTGTAACATCGGCTCAGCAAATACCACCTGCTCTCCAATAAACATATTGAAGCGACACCATCTACCCGTGTCCTGTGTCGGAGGGCCCCAAGGAAAAGCCACTTAGGTGGCGTGTGGGGAGGAGCAACCCTGCCAACCCTGCCACACTGGCGCCCAGTGTGGCAGGGTTGCTCCTCCCGCCACCTAAGTGGCTTTTCCTTGGGGCCCTCCGGTGTGCCTCACAGGTGTGCAGCCCCACCCAGCCAGAGTCCAATCAGTGTGACTCAGGCCAGGTGAGGCTGTAAACCAGCCATCAACAACACACACTCCACACACACCCTCCACAGTCGCTTTGGACAAAAGCGTCTGCTAAATGCCGTAAATGTAAATGTAATATGAATAGCCCCTAACCCCTGTTTTCTGTTCACATCCACTGCTCCAGGCTGTTTAATTTGGCACCTTAACCCTAACCCTAACCGGGCCTCAACCCTTCCAGATCCTAATCAGTCTGTGTGTGTGTGTTATACACACACTAGAATCTGGGGCTGGGTGAGGCTGTGGTGCCCAGGATAAACCAGCTATCACCACACCCTTTAGAGAGGGAGAGCTCAAACTGATTTGTACAAACATCTACCAGTGTCCTCCTGACTCCTGTGTGTCGGAGGAGCCCAGCAAAGCCACTTAGATGGCGTGCGGTAGCGTCTGTTTCCACACACGCAACCGTGTTTGAAAGAGGAAGGACCAAGTGCACTGTAGGCATCATTGGTAGGGAGATGGCGCAAAAGATTCCTCTTGCTTCATCGCGCTATTATTCATCATTATTATTTTTGGCAATATTACCAAACAACTTACCTCGAGTCAGTTGTTTGGTCTTATGGACCAAATTATAATTAATAATCAGTTTTATTTATATAGCACCGCTCATTGTCAGGCAATCTCAAAGGGCTTTGAGAGCGCATTAAAAGCAATAGAAAATAATACAACAGACAGCAGGGGAAAAACTAGATACATTAAATTAAAAGTGAATAAATATGTCTTAAGGCATGTTTTAAAAGAGGCCAGAGTCTGTGTGTGTGTGTGTGTGTGTGTGTGTGTGTGTGTGTGTGTGTGTGTGTGTGTTTTAAGGAAGTATGACAATATGAGCTCACTTGAGGACTGGTCTTGTGATAATATAGTAATGGAGGTAAAGCATCTGTGAGGAAGTCTTGTGGACAGTATTTATAGTGCAGTGTCCTCTAGTGCAGGCCCAGAGCCCCTCCAGCTCTGTCAGGAGATCTTATCTCCGTCATAGTGCAGTCAAAATGTACATTTTCCTACTACCCACTTCCCTTTTTGTGTGCTGTAGATAAGATTTAAAAACTAGTGAGTGTAATTTGTTAGAAATATCTGTGAGTTGACCGCACATGCCTCTGTATGTGCCAATTTAGATTTTCCCATCCTCCTCATAGCTGTCTAATGGGTGTTCTTGCTGTGCTTGGCTCAATTCAAATTCAAAAAATGTTATTGTCCCCAAGGGGAAATTCGTGGTGCAGCAGGAGCACACATTCAGCACCGTACACATCACACAACATACAACAAGACAAGACAAACAGCCTAACATGCAGTTAATATATATATAGAAACTATAAAAGCCTACATCATTATTACCAATAGTGATTTAATAAACTGTAAGCCACAGGGATAAAGGAGTTCCTGGTCCTTACATTCTCCCTGCAGGGGGCGGAAAGTCCAGGATGGCATGGGCCTTTCTGAGCACATGCCTTTTAATGATGTCCTTCAACTGGTCCTGTCCATGATCTTACTGGCCACTTTCACCAGGCCCCTTTTACCTAGCCTAGTCGTTTCCAATCCAGGCCACCAACCAAACACGGCCACCAGGTCTGTTCATGTTCAGCGCGTCCATATAGGCGAACTAGGCAATTACCTAGGGTGGCAAAATGTTGGCCAACCAGGACACTGTTCAAAAAATGGTACAAATGGTGTCTAATCACCCCCAGATCTCACGAGCAAGACTCTAGTCGTTGTTCAAATATTATTATTTACTTTGAGGAGCTAAAATTGTATTATTTGGAAAATAACCATGTTGTCATGACTCTGCTGTAAAGAATTTGTAAACAGGTTATTGGATTTATTGTGCAGACCTGTTTGATGCGTTAGTTGCCTGTGGATCCATGTGAATATGCCCGCATATTGCGTCATGTATATTGTGGGCACATTGACCTCACAAGCGTTGCACTAAACAATTTGCATTATGTGTATGGAATATTGGCCTTTATGTGTTGTTGCTGGTATGGCGTGTTGCAAATAGATTAGATTAGATTATACTTTATTAATCCCACAGCGGGGAAATTCTCTTGTTACAGCAGCAAAAGGTGTAATATACGCTATAGAAGGAGAATAAAATGGAGAACATAAATACAAATAGAAAAGTGTGGTGTATTCTTCTCGGCTGCCAGAATGCTGGCCTGTGGATAATGAAATGATGCAGGTCCGCTCCCACAAGTGTCTGAGTGTATAACTTTTGGTAACACTTTATAATAAGGTGCCATAATAAATAGCAAACTAGTCATTACCTAACCCTTTGTTAATATTTGTTAATTGTTACTACTAAATGTCTTTTTGGCACTAATTAACAGTTATTTCTTAAATGTTTATTTACAAACTATATGTTAATATAAAAGTTAATGACATTATTATTTAACTAATTGTTATTAAACTGTGCTTCTGCCTATCCCAATATGAACCACTCCTCATAGGACCCTTACAATAATGTTGGTTAAGCTTAATTAATATATTAGTAATATATAGCGATCAGCGTGGAGCCCCTTATAATAAAGTTGGTTAAGCTTAATTAATATATTAGTAATATATAACTATCAGTATGGGGGACCCTTATAATAAAGTTGGTTAAGCTTAATTAATATATTAGTAATATATAACTATCAGTATGGGGGACCCTTATAATAAAGTTGGTTAAGCTTAATTAATATATTAGTAATATGTAACTATTAGTATGGGGGACCCGAGAAGGAAGGGACAGCAATTGGGTGGAAGACACGAGTATGTGGTGATCGACGAAAGCCATTTCAGACATAAGAGAAAGGTAAGAAAATATTGTTTGAATTTTCATGAAATTTACATAAAATATTGTAGCGTGCCTGGCCAGCACAGCTTCCGGACTGAGAGCTCCCAGAATGCCAGGCATGTGTGTTAGTATAGCCTGGTGATGGGGTGTAATGCCGGGGGATAAGGGCTTGAGTCGGGCCGGAAGCGGCACATACTGTTGTATCTCTAAGGCAGCGAATAAAAACCTTTGAGAGAACGACTTCTTCTACAAGGCCACATGCCTGGTTACCTTGGTAACACACATACGGGTACTTGTCGAACACAGACACACCGGAAAACAACGCGCTAACTTAGTACAGGCTTATCGCTAAACATTCACATATCGTTACACGGCATTCTGGGAGCTCTCAGTCCGGAAGCTGTGCTGGCCAGGCACGCTACAATATTTTATGTAAATTTCATGAAAATTCAAACAATATTTTCTTACCTTTCTCTTATGTCTGAAGTGGCTTTCGTCGATCACCACATACTCGTGTCTTCCACCCAATTGCTGTCCCTTCCTTCTCGGGTCCCCCATACTAATACTTATACCATGGTCTGGGTGAATACTCAATTCTGATTGGCTGGAGGGTGTAGGTTAAATAGTGTTAATGTACACCTAGGAAAGTCGTTGACGCTATGAAGACGCTATGGCCACGTTGCTTGGCAACGCCTGCATACGGGAGATATTAAATAGTCCGCTTGACTTGTAAAAATAAAAAAACCCTCACGATTGTAACTCTAAAACTCATTGAAGTATTATTAATCAGGGGCATCTTGTTGTTGTTTCAGCAGGCACTCAGGACTGTCCGTAAAATCTACAGAGAGACACAGGAATGTTCTCTCAACTTCGTGATTGACAATCACGTGAGCATGCGAGCTCTGTGTTCGTCAATTTAGATAAAGACTTATCACAGAGCTTGCGGGATCGTCAATCGTCTTATCGAGCCTAAAAAAAAACATGGCGTCGACGGGTGAACTACTGATGGTATTGTGTGTATAAAATATGCTTTTTAATAAACTATCTGTACACTTACGAAGTTGTCAATGCCTCGTTTTATATGTTAAGACCCTCATTATACTACCCAAGAAGTGTCAGGCTATTTCTAGCCTTGTAAGTGCTTTAAAAAAGCGATTTATTTTTTACCAGGTCAGACGCCCTTAGCACTCAAACTATAGCAGTTTGGTAGAATTGACTAAAAACAGCGAACTTAGCTTCGCCTCGTATCGGCTTTTTTTTGCTCTCCATGGTAACGTTGGAACTCGTTATCATATTAAACATCCCAAAACCAGTTTACACCGGAGTTCTCCTTTAATCACCATGGTAACGTTGGAACTCGTTCTCATACTAAACATCCCAAAACCAGTTTACACCGGAGTTCTCCTTTAATCACCATGGTAACGTTGGAACTCGTTCTCATACTAAACATCCCAAAACCAGTTTACACCGGAGTTCTCCTTTAATCACCATGGTAACGTTGGAACTCTTTCTCATACTAAACATCCCAAAACCAGTTTACACCGGAGTTCTCCTTTAATCACCATGGTAACGTTGGAACTCGTTCTCATACTAAACATCCCAGAACCAGTTTACACCGGAGTTCTCCTTTAATCACCATGGTAACGTTGGAACTCGTTCTCATACTAAACATCCCAGAACCAGTTTACACCGGAGTTCTCCTTTAAGTTGAACAATTACAGCAATACTTTCAGTTTACTTAGGCCGTGTTCACACCTGGCGTTTTTTTCTGCCAGCGCTCTTTTTACATTGTATTATTCCTATGTAGCAGAGCGCTTTTGGAAAACGCCGCCGGCGTTTTTTTAAATGCCTCTCTCGGCGCTTTTTTCTCCCGCACCGAGTTTAAAAAAAGTTGAAAAAAGTTCAACTGTCAGAAAAAAAAGCGCCTGACGTCAGGTGTTTTTTTGACAACTGACCAATCACAAGCGGAACATTGACACTTCGTCACGAAGGAAACTCCCAACTGTCAAAACAAGAAACAATGGCGGACAAATCACTCGGGAAAGTGCCGGTGGAGCGATTGATAGTTTTAATAACGGAACATGTGGAGATGTATGACATGTCTAATAGGCTCTTCCACAACACCACAAAGAGTTCATATGGAAGCAGATCGGGTTGATCCTCCCGATCCGCCATTTTGTAGATACGTAGTAGGCGAGTAACGTCGGGGTCTAGAGTGGGTTCGTTGCTAGGCGATAGAAAAAACGCCCTCGGCGCTTTTAGGACAAAAAGTGCTGCCAGCTTTTTTTTGTTGAAAAAGTGGTCGGCTCAACTTTTCCCTAACACAAAAAATGCCAGGTGTGAACACGCCCTTACTCTGTACTTACCTTTTCTAATAAAAACAATTCCATATTTTCTAAGGTAAATCGAATAAACCCTTTATAAATGGGTGTAGCCATGAACAATAACTATATAAGAAAAAGTAATTTATTGGAAAGTACTATGTTAATTTCTAGATAGTACATAATAAAACTTGGGCTGTTACCAATATAAACCTCCGATAACTACAATTGTAACTAAACATACCGGTGTTTCTTAGAATTGGTTGCCTACTTTCCTAGGAAGTACGCAATTATCCAAGTTATTGCCAACCTAAAACAGTCACAACTACACGGTACTTACTAACTTGAGTTGATGGGTAATAGTGGAGGTTTTTCTTAGTATTTCAGCTGTACTTCCTCTGTATTTACCTTCTTATTACCAGTGGTAATTACCTAATAATATACTATGATTTACCATATGTAGTGCTGTTCTTTGAGGAAGAAGGCCGCCGACACAGGATCGCTTTTAACTCACTTTATTTGTTTAACTTTAGGTCTATTATCTATGAAGCAAATGGAGAGGAATTGTAAAATTCACGCGCGTGGAGCTACCCCTTAGCTGGATATCTTAACAGATACGCTGCCTGGGGGTTTCTGTCTTCCCCCCGGATGTGTGGTTTGGTAGTACCTGGGCAGGCGTGGCCTCTATGACGCATAATATGCTCTGATTGGAGTGTTTAGCGCCCGCCCCCAGTGTATTATGTGTGCCGCCATCTGGTGGCCAGGTGCGGTTAATACAACTTATATATGTATTTCTATTCCCTAGTGGCTATGTGTAGATATTACAGCCTGTTGATACATATGTGTGGTTATACATTCGTCACACATATAATAGTGGAGGTTTTTCTTAGTATTTCAGCTGTAGTTCCTCTGTATTTACCTTCTTATTACCAGTGGTAATTACCCAATAATATACTATGATTTACCATTTTTTCATCAGCTCTAAGCAAAGATTTGTTTTAGCACGCTGAGCCAGGCTCCAAAAGCTATTTGCTGCTGTAATGGGGTGAAGGCAGACAGGCCCGGTTCTACGGGGGTGCATAAGCATGCATTGCACCCTCAAAAAAATTGTTTGCACCCCCCCCCCGGCGACAATCGCGTACTGGTCCCCACCACTTCTATAGTAGCCTACTGGTGCACCCCCTGTAATCTCAGATGCACCCCAAGGCATTCTGTTCTGGAACCGGGCCTGAAGGCAGAGGAGGAGGAGGAGGAGGAGGAGGAGGACTTAAAAAAATGAAGGCAGAAGGGAGGAGACATGGTAGAAGAGGAAGGGAGGGTTGATCTATATAGACCAAACATAGAGCAAAAAAAGGGAAGGAGAGAGAGAGAGAGAAAGTGTGTGCAAAAGTAGTTGCTGGGGAATACGGTGCTACGCTGTGAGTATGAAATATGGCTTGGACTGGATTATTGCAGTTGAACTGTGGATGTCGCTATTATGTCATGTTAATAATATGCAAAGCAACGTTTGAGGAATCAAACAGTTAGGGTTGCTATTAAACTGTGTCTCTCTGTAGATGTGTAATTCAGATCTTGGTGGTTAGTTTAAGAGAGCACAATGATTTCAGTTGTTCTTTATCAGCAGGATTAGATATTCTGTTTTTATTAAAACAGACAAATGTATCATGAATGTGTAGGCCAGTCACAGCTGTAATGGTGTGATGACTGAGCGAGAAAATGGACAAAAATATTTGTCAAACTATTTTCTGAGCAGTAACACATCTGTTTCAGTGAGCTTAAACAGTCCAGATGTTTTTTTTTAATGCGTGCAGCTCTCTAACATGGATATGAAGTCTGGCTCGGAGCCAATGATGCAAAATATTCTGGCTGTTGCATTCCAGTGTGCTTGCATGAACGGTGTAAAACTCCCACAAACATGGAGCTTGTGTGTGTGTGTGTGTGTGTGTGTGTGTGTGTGTGTGTGTGTGTGTGTGTGTGTGTGTGTGTGTGTGTAGTTGATCATGGTGGGGTGCGACGGTAAAGCTAGCGTGCAGCGCTACCTGACCCTAGCCACCGGCCTGGTGGAGTGCCTGTGTTTTGCAGGGGCCGTGTTCGGCTGGGCCTCGCTGGTGTTCGTCCTGAAGGCTGATGGCTACTACAGCTCGTTGTGCGTCAACCGCACGGAGGTGAACGGCACACAGGTCTTTGGTGAGTTGGCGTCTTGATGAACCAAACCAAACATTGGGAACCAAGGCAATAAATAGATTCATATAATGTACCTCGAGTTCATTTGGTTCAAACTAAACTGAAGAAACTCATTCATTCCAACTACATACACACACATACTGATAGGCATGTAGGTGTGGGTGGGTGGGTGGTGAGGAGGAGGGGACTCAGTGGACTTCACTCTAACCTTAATCCATCTTTGATCTCCATCTCTTATGAGCAGACTGCAGTGGACAGGATGAGCAGCTCTCACTGGTCTTCACCATCGCCTCATTCATGAACAACTTCCTGATGCTGCCCAACGGCTTCCTCTTCGATCACTTTGGCACCACTGTGGCTCGGCTGTTCGGCATGTGAGTTTGGGAACGACTCGTTCCTGACAAGTACTGATTTCAGTAACAGTTTCAGTGTCAATTATCAGTTCCCCTCTTTTATACATAGTGTCGGGGTGGTTGGCAGTTTTTAAACCAGTAGCCTCGTGGGTGGAATCTGTCATTTGAATTCCAAGCAAAGCAACATTTGATAATAGGTTGATGAATAGCTGCAAATACAGGGTTAAGGTTAGGAAGATTGTTAGAAAATGTCCTAATAAAATGTGGCTCTTACTTTGATATTATCTCTTTTGTATGCTAGCAATCTGTAAACATATATCTACTGGGTGCTTGAAACTCGTTCTTGTGAAATCCTTACTCTACTGATAGCGATTTACTGTTGCACTTTCTCCTAACAAATGTACCTATTGTAAGTCGCTTTGGACAAAAGCATCTGCTAAATGCCCTAAATGTAAAATGTAAATGTAATTAAAAAATAGGTTTTTAAAAAAAAAAAATTAAAAATTAAAAAAAGTAAATCGAGAGCTTTGCCTTTCGGCTCAGCTCCCTCTTCACCACGACGGATCCGTGCAGAGTCCGCATTACTGCAGACTCCGCACCGATCCGCCTGTCGATCTCCCGCTCCATCCTCCCCTCACTCGTGAACAAGACCCCGAGGTACTTGAACTCCTCCACTTGGGGCAGGATCTCATCCGCGACCCGGAGAGTGCACTCCACCCTTTTCCAGTTGAGGACCATGGACTCGGATTTGGAGGTGCTGATTCTCATCCCGGCCGCTTCACACTCGGCTGCGAACCTGTCCAGCGAGAGTTGGAGGTCACGGTCTGATGAAGCCATCAGGACCACATCATCCGCAAAAAGCAGAGACCCAATCCTGAGGTCACCAAACCGGACCCCCTCAACGCCCTGGCTGTGCCTAGAAATCCTGTCCATAAAAATTATGAACAGGATCGGTGACAAAGGGCAGCCCTGGCGGAGTCCAACCCTCACTGGAAACAAGTCTGACTTATTACCGGCAATGCGGACCAAGCTCTGACACCGGTCATACAGGGAACGGACAGCCCGTATTAGGGGGTCCGATATCCCGTACTCCCGGAGAACCCCCCACAGGACTCCCTGAGGGACACAGTCGAATGCCTTCTCCAAGTCCACAAAGCACATGTGGACTGGTTGGGCAAACTCTCATGCACCCTCAAGGATCCTGCAGAGGGTGTAGAGCTGGTCCACTGTTCCACGGCCTGGACGAAAACCACATTGCTCCTCCTGAATCCGAGGTTCGACTATCCGATGGACCCTCCTCTCCAGCACCCCTGAATAGACCTTACCAGGGAGGCTGAGGAGTGTGATCCCCCTATAATTGGAACACACCCTCCGGTCCCCCTTCTTAAAAAGAGGGACCATCACCCCAGTCTGCCAATCCAGGGGCACTGCCCCCGATGTCCACGCGATGCTGCAGAGTCGTGTCAACCAAGACAGCCCCACAACATCCAAGGCCTTAAGGAACTCCGGGCGGACCTCATCCACTCGGACTCAATGTCCCCCGCCTCCCCCGGTACATGGTCAAAGCTCTCCCGGAGGTGGGAGTTGAAGCTCTCTCTGACAGGAGACTCTGCCAGACGTTCCCAGCAGACCCTCACAATACGTTTGGGTCTGCCAGGTCTGACCGGCATTCTCCCCCACCATCGCAGCCAACTCACCACCAGGTGGTGATCAGTTGACCGCTCCGCCCCTCTCTTCGCCCGATTGTCCAAGACATGCGGCCGCAAGTCCGACGACACAACTACAAAGTCGATCATCGAACTGCGGCCTAGGGTGTCCTGGTGCCAAGTGCACATATAGACACCCTTATGCTTGAACATGGTGTTCGTTATGGACAATCTGTGACGAGCACAGAAGTCCAATAACTGAACACCACTCGGGTTCAGATCGGGGGGGCCGTTCCTCCCAATCACACCCCTCCAGGTCTCACTGTCGCTGCCAACGTGAGCGTTGAAGTCCCCCAGCAGAACGAGGAAATCCCCAGAGGGAGCACTTTCCAGCACCCCCTCCAAGGAGTCCAAAAAGGGTGGATACTCTGAACTGCTGTTTGGACCATAGGCACAAACAACATTCAGGATCCGTCCCCCCACCCGAAGGCGGAGGGAGGCTACCCTCTCGTCTACCGGGGTAAACTCCAACATACTGGCACCAAGCCGGAGGGCAATAAGTATTGCCACCCCTGCCCGGCGCCTCTCACCAGTGGCAACTCCAGAGTGGAAGAGAGTCCAACCCCTCTCGAGAAGACTGGTTCCAGAGCCCTTGCTATGCGTCGAGGTGAGGCCGACTATATCTAGCCGGAACTTCTCAACCTCGCGCACCAGCTCAGGCTCCTTCCCCACCAGAGAGGTGACGTTCCACATCCCTAGAGCTAGCTTCTGCAGCCGAGGATCGGACCGCCAAGGTCCCCGCCTTCGGCCGCCGCCCAGCTCGCACTGCACCCGACCCCTTTGGCCCCTCCTGCTGGTGGTGAGCCGGCGGGAAGGGGGTCCCACGTCATCGTTTCGGGCTTTGCCCGGCCGGGCCCCGTGGGTGTAGGCCCGGCCACCAGGCGCTTGCCCCCGAGCCCCACCCCCAGGCCTGGCTCCAGGGGGGGGGCCCCGGTGACCCACGTCCGGGCGAGGGACACGCAAGACCATTTATTGTATTCACCATAAGGGGTCTTCTGAGCTACCCTTTGTCTGGCCCCTCCCCCCGGACCTGTTTGCCATGGGTGACCCTACCAGGGGCATAAAAGCCCCCGACAACGGAGCTCCTGGGGGTCATTGGGTCATAGGTGGGATTTCGGGTGCACACATTTTCAGTTTTATACCCTAGTTGTAATAAACTAGAACTGTCCCTATAATAATATACTAACAAACACATTTTCTGTTTCTTAAGAAAAAAATGTTTTTATTACATACATTTTATAATTGACCTTCAGTTTGTCTCTACATCTAAATATTTTTCTCATCGTTTTTGCAGGTTTCATACAATAATTGAACTGGTTAAGTGAAGAGCAGCGTCCCCTTGTAGAATTTTTAACGAGCCTTTTCCCATGCGATTGCTGTCACTTATCCATGTGTGGATTTTTATTGTCTTTCAAGTGGAATTACTTACATTAAATACACACTTCCTTCTCTCCAAGGTAGACGACAAGGCAGCGGATGGCTACTTCTCTCTGTACATCAATTGTATTGTGCTAAATGTGTGTGTGTGTGCGTGTGTGTGTGTGTGTGTGTGTTGCTACATTCAGGGGGATTGTTGGCATGACGTCGTTTGGGAAGCCATATTCTAGGTCCCCTCTGTTACATTGAACTCATTAACTAAGTCATTAACGTTCTCACCTTCATCTCTCACCAGATCACTGTACACCGCGGGGGCGCTGTTAGTGGCCTTCTCAAGTTCAGGTACCACAGCCCAACATCTCCTTCTCCATTTTGGAAGCATAGAAGCATGGGAGTGCTAGTGCACGCCTGCAGATGCTCTGCCTACTTTGATGACTGCCCCCCCCCCCCCCCCCCCCCAGTTCTCTCCGTCCTCCTCTTCCCTGCCCTCTCCTGCATCGCCATGGGTGGCATCATGCTCCTGGCCACCAATATGCAGGTACTGTAATAATCACACACACGCACACGCCCACACACACACACACACACACACACACACACACACACACACACACACACACACACACACACACACACACACACACAATATAAGCAACCCTATACCCCCCGCCCCCGTAGGTGGGCAACCTGTTCGGCTCCCGCCGCTCCACCGTCATCACCCTCTACAACGGGGCCTTCGACTCTTCGTCAGCCCTCTTCCTCGTCATCAAGGCAAGAAAAACACACATCGACATTTACAGTCCGCGTCTCATGGTCTTGGGGAACTGTTGTGAATGAGTCGACAGCTACTTACGCAATGCTAGTGACGTTCATACTTGTTTAAAGGAACACCACACGATATTCATGTATATGTTAAAGAAAATATGACACAGTTGTAATGTAAATACATGAGACATGAATATACAAACATACAGTTACACTATGAATACATGCTATATGAATACTACAGTTATAATATATGTACTACGGTTATAATATAAATTGTTGTAATTTAAACACAGGGTATATGTATACCTACTTAAAGAACTTAATTATTATGTAAATTATACATTAATACTAATACTAATACTAGAAAGAAATAATATATTTTAAAGGTATTCCTCCTTAAACAACTTCATTATTAACCTATTATCCATTAATACATACCAGACAGCTACAATACATTTTAAATGTATACTTCCTTGCACAACGTAATCCTCTCTCCCTCTCTAGTTGATGTTTGAGTCGGGCATCTCCCTCATGGTGTCCTTCCTCTCCCTTGCGGCCTTTGGCGTTATTCACCTGCTCAGGACCTTCCTGCTGTTGCCTAAAGACAAGATCCCTTACCCGCTGCCCATCCCATACACCTATGGGTAAGGCCCGGCCGCCCTACACCCGACACACACATACCAGAGATGGGGACTCGAGTTTGACCGGCGACACACCTGCAGCTGTACCATTTGTAATTAAATTTGGTTATAAAAACTTCAAACAAGACGGCACCAACAAGAGATAAAGGAGTGGTAATAATACAGTAAATGCTTTGAATTTCTTAGATATAGCTGTGCAGTATTAGACCAGATAGCAGCAGATGACAGAAGGCTCATTAAAACCAGAAGAGACATATGACTTTTATTTTTTAGAGACTTGAGATTTGACTTGGACTCGTGACCAAAGACTTGAGACTTGACCAAGTCTCACCCCACAAAGACTTGAGACTTGACTTGGACTCGTGACCAAAGACTTCAGACTTGACTTGGACTTGCAAAAAAAGACTTGTGAAAATCTCTGACACACACACACAGACACACACACACACATTCTTACTTGAGTCTTTTTATGTCTTTATCATGTTCTCTGGCAACCCGTCAGAGTGAAGTGCAGTAAATTACAGGCGGTCACTCCCACTCCCACTGCTGAAGACGCCGCCCCCGCCCCCCCGCCGGAGAAGAGCTTCCGGGAGTGCGTCCTCTCCAGGTTCTTTCTCTTCCAGCTGCTGTGGCTGTCGGTCATACAGCTGAGACACTATCTGTTCATAGGCACCCTCAACCCCATGCTGCAGAGGCTGACCGAGGGGGATCCCTTATTGGGTAAACACACACACACACACACAACACACACATCCCTTTGAGTTATGATACATCAGTTACATTTCATTAAGATACATCAGCTGCAATACATTCCATTACGATACATTTCATTACAATACATTTCATTACAATACATTTCATTTCAAAACATTTCATTACAATACATTGTTAGCAGATGAAAAGGTTGTTCTCCATCAGGTGTGCTGTGAACCAGCACTCCCGTAAGAACCGAACATCTTGCATTCAGACCTGATCATCCTCATGTTTTTCTCCTTCTCGGTTCTCTCCGTTCAGTGAGCCGGTACACCAATGCGTTCGCCATCACCCAGCTGTGCGGGGTGCTGTGTGCCCCCTGGAACGGCCTCATCCTGGACAGAAACAAGGGCAAGCCCCGAGCTGCAGGTGCTACTGACTGAGGTCCCCGCTCAAAACTAATGCTACACACGAGACTGAGGAGGGAACTAGTACACACTAAATGAGTTGACATTTTCTCAACAAGACCAATTGTCTACACGGCTCAGCTAAGGTCCTTCTTTTCATATAATTGAGAATACTAGTGCAGTGCCTGTTCAGAACGGGCCGATTGCTTGGCCTGCGGTATTGCTGCTTGCAGCTTTCTGGAGAAACGCTGATCCAAACAACTTCACATTCGACAACAATGCACCCGCCAATTGTGAAGTCGATCGGTTGTCGAAAAAATGGAAGGACAGACATTCATTCAGTGTGTTGTGAAAAGCAGTTTCTCTTGAAACTCTTACTCACGCGTGTTCTTTAATGAAGCGATAGAAGAAGATTCAGTTTACTCAATAATCAGTTTTATTCTTAACACCAGAATGTGCAGAGTTTTACAGATATCTGGGTCCAACTACGTTTCCCTGACAGAACAACAAAGTGTGTGTGTCAGTTCTCGAAGTCTGAGCACCACCTATCCCTGACCCAGGATGTTATATACACAAACAGTGAAAACGTCATAAAGGGCTGTCCTCTTCTTCTCCTCCGGCTGTTGCCGTCTTCCCCCCTCGTCCTCCGGGTATTATCTAAAGATTCTTTACCCGTACAGCGACAATCCTGCCTGTTTTTCACCATCATCTGACCTCACACTATCTATTCTACACGTCACTAACAACGCACTCATTCCGATCCTGAGGAGCTGCCCCCATGCTTACACGCCTCTGCTCATACCTCATGACTCTGTCTTACTTCAGCAGAAAGGCACCGAGGTTAATGTGACCCTAATTATTGGTCATATTGTAGATATAAAATATAACCATACCTTTAAGTGACTCCTTCCATTTATGTTAGATAACAAAAATTGATCGATCAATAACTCAATCAATACAATTCTTTGCACACTTGACCATGCATGCTTATTCTTTGTGTGTGTGTGTGTGTGTGTGTGTGTGCATATGTGTGTGTGTGTGTGTGTTTGTTCATAATATATGTGTGTGTATTGCAGGGGAAAGTGAGCAAGAGTCGGATCTATGTGCGACGGTGCTATCTCTGGGCCTGACGGCGCTGCAGTCTGTGCTGTTCTCCGTGTGCAGCTCCACCCCTCTGCTGCCCCTGCAGTACCTCACCTTCATCCTGCAGGTGCTCAACCGATCCTTCCTGTACGGGGGCAACGCCGCATTCATTAGCATTGCGTGAGTAGCACACACACACACACACACACACACAACACACACACTCCCTCATGGAGATATATACACACACACACACACACACACACCACACACACTCCCTCATGGAGATATACACACATACACACACACCCACACACACTCCCTCATGGAGATATACACACACACACACACACACACACACACACCACACACACTGCCTCATGGAGATATATACACACACACACACACACAGTGGTGGGCTGTTTGAAGGGTGGGGGAAAAAAGGGCACTTACTGCACGACGTGGGGCCCCACCAGCGTGTAAAAAGCTATGATGCATCATGTATGATGAAATAGTCTTCCTCCGTGATTAAGATTAACATTATGTTATGAGGCAATCCAGATTAAAAGTATAACCACACCACTATGATAAAAACACAGGGAACTATAAACTTTTAAAATGTTTATTTCACAAACAACTCTCAAGCTTTAACAGTAGCAAAGGTGACATGACTCACTCTCTCTCTCTCTCTCTCTCTCTCTCTCTCTCTCTCTCTCTCTCTCTCTCTCTCTCCCTCCATTCTCTCATCCTGTCTACACGGTGTTGAATTTTACACACTGGACACACTGCATAGCACTTCAGTAGCCTATAGTCCAACATCCATGACGTCATCCTGTCTGGACGCCCAGATAGGCCTATGTAACATCTAATGTACAGTATAATGTGTGTGGCTAGAGGACTGTATGGGACAAGGGTTCAGGTAGGTTTATGATGACACACTTAAGATTAGATTAGATTTAAATAAGATTTAAAAAAGACAAATGTTGATGATCGCTCTACAGCTGGACAGACGGGTTTAAGGAATCCAACTGATGTTGTCGTTGATGCTGTTCTAATCTCTGTCTGTCTGTCTCTCTCTCTATCTCTATCTATAAAACAGTGTCTATCAAGGTTTATGAATGAACATAAATCAGGGAATGCAGTCATTCCCAAAAATAAAATGCCACAATTTGAAAACGAACTAAATAATATTGACTTGATTGGCGTTTTACAAACCAATGGTCTAGACAAATGTTGTAACACTTTGTTAAAAACACTCACAGAACTGATTGGGAAATATACACAAATCTTTAAATGCAAGCGAAGAAGAGTCTCCTTACCCTGGCTGAATAATGATATTCGCCAGTTAATGAAAAAAAGAGATCTTGCACTGAAAAAATCATTGTCCACCAAAATTAATACAGACCTCCTTATCTTTAAGGGTCTGAGAAATATGGTAGTTAGGGAACTGCGCAAGGCAAAAACCACATACTTTACGCAACTGATTGCGGAATCTGAAGGAAATAGCACTTCTCTCTGCAAACACATAAACAGTCTTAATAAATTTAAGCCCAGTCAGCGAAAATCAATAATGGAGCTGGAAGTAAACGGAGTGATTAGCACTGACAGTACAGAAATTGCAAATTAATTTAATAATTACTTCATTCAATCAGTGGAGGAGCTTGCTGAAAATGTAAGCTTACAATTAAAATAGATCAAGAGGAAATAAAGGAAGTCAGTGATTTTAAATTCTTAGGTGTCATTTTGGACTCCCAACTCAAATTTGATAAACACGTTAAAAAGCTATGCAAGACAGTAAAGACAAATCTGAACTGTTTTAGAATGATAAGACATTACATACCCCTTAAAGCAGCTCAACTGTTCATGCATGCCATGATATTTTCACATTTATCCTATTGTGTTACTGTATGGGGCCAGGCTTCACAGTCAACTGTCAAACCTGTTACATCACTATACAAACAAGCACTGAAAATAATGGATCAAAAACAAATGAAATGGCACCACTGTATAATTCTGAAAAAGTACAAGTTGCTCAGTTATGACAGCTTTATCAAGTTCTCTTTTATCAAATTGATTTTTAAATGTGTGAACAATCTCGCCCCAGCTGTACTTTGTCCATATGTCACAAAAACAAATAGAATCGCCACTAGGGGATCAGCAAATGCAACTGCAGGGTGGCACAGCGCAAAACTACTTTTGGTCAGTCATCTTTTTCAGTAAAAGGGATACATTTTTGGAATGCCCTACCAACAGAAATAAAAACACAAACTGATCTGAAAACGTTTAATGAAAAGGTGAAATACTGGCTGAAGCAAAACCAAACCTGTGATCATTGATCACTGATCATGCACTTCAGCACGCACACATGCACATGAACATGTACACACAGACAGTCACTTTTATTATGTGCTCAATTTAACTGTTATACTTTTACATGTATGAGAATGTCACTTTATTATGTGCTCAATTAATTTAACTGATATACTTTTGGTAATGATGATAAGTTATGACGATTTCTAAGTAGAAAAGCCTAACCAGGGACAGGGGTCGCAAATTAGCCTTGGCTAGAAATCCTATATGCAAAACATCTGTATATCATGTTATTGTAACCTGTTACAATATTGTTTTGCATTGTCCCTGACAAATAAACTAATAAATAAATAAAAATTATGATGATGTGCCCTCTAGAGCGAGACAATTCGATGTATCTTAATGAGTGGCCTTCTAGTGGAGAAAATGTGATGCAGTGAGATGCATTGTAAGGGGCCCTTACAATGGTCTAAACTTGACGTTCCCTATGGGGGCCCTTCCAATGGTCTAAACTTGACGTTCCCTATGGGGGCCCTTCCAATGGAAAAGGGTGCTGTTATGAGGTGCCCTCTATGCCGCCCCTATGTGACAGTGTCCCAAAGGGTGATGCCCTTTCCAGTAGAGAAAATGGGATGCAGTGTTGTGAGAAAACCTGATGAATGCCCAAATAGGTCCCCTCCAGTGGATAGAATGTGATGCTGCCAGAGGCAGCGCTTTGAAACTTTGGGTCCAAAGCTGCAACAGTGAGGAGATAAGGATAAAGGTAAGTCCTCTCACCAGTGGCGGACTCAGGCTGTTTGAAGGGCAGGGGGGGGGGAACAAAAGTGCCGGACGCACTGCATAGCACTTCAGCAGCCTATAGTCCAACATCCACAACGTCATCCTGTCTGGACACCCAGATAGGCCAGATAGGCCAATCTCAGGTGTCCCTCTATTCTCTCTCTCAGCGAGACAAGCCAGTACATTGCAGTGAGAGAACTTACCTTTATCTCCTCACGGTTGCAGCTTTGGACCCAACGTTTCGCACCATCACTTTTTATCCACTGGAGGGGCACTTCTCCATTAGAGGGGCACCTATTTGGGCATTCATTATATTTTCTCACAGTACTGCATCTCATTTTTTCTACTGGGAAGGGCACCCTTTGGGACACGGTCTCGTAGGGGCGGCATAGAGGGCACTTCATAACAGCACCCGTTTCCATTGGAAGGGCACTCATAGGGAACTTCACCACATTTTCGCCACTCCGCCAGTGCGCACGCACACTCATGGACACACACACACACACACTCTCACGGAGATAAACACACACACAGACACTCATGGACACACACACACCCACACACGACAGGATAAAGGCTTTTGACTGGTTGTCGGGGTACAATTGTGGGTTTTGTAGGACCAGAGGCATGTGAACAAACACAAATGGTTTTTCAACAGTGAGAACATGATTGTTATTCTCTGACCGTATTATGTTTTTCGTCATTTTGTAACAACCTCTCTGTCTTTCCCTTTCTCGTTGTTTTGTGTGTGTGTGTGTGTGTGCAGTTTTCCACCAGCTCACTTTGGGAAGCTGTATGGTCTGATAATGGCACTGTCGGCCCTGGTCTCCTTGCTGCAGTACCCGTGTCTCATCCTGATCACAGGAGTGCTGGGAGGAGACCCGCTCTACGTCAGTACAGCAAAAGCTAATAACTAATACTGCATACCCTCACTGTAAAAGACTACATTTACTATGACCCTGATTGCATCATGTGACAAAGGAGCCACTTTAACTCTTAGGTGGTATGTGTATTTGCTTGAATATGTTTAATATGGATCTTGGTGTCAGATATAGAAACCAATGTCTTGTTTTTATTTGACTTGTTTTTGAATGCCTTTATATTAAGTGTTTGCTCAGCTCATTCTGCCTTTGCAGAATGGGTTTGTTATTGTGTTTGCCTGAAGGAAGCCAGGAGCCAAGATCCACAGTCCACATTTTTAAATGTAAAAAAAAAAAAAGTGCTCTATTGTCACAAAGAAAATCTTTTTTTTTTCCGGGGCATTTGAAAAACCCGCATGACAATGAAACATCATTCCTACAGTTCGTAACGCACTATTTTATCAGTGCTTCAGAGCACTACTCTTCCATCCTCCTTCTGTTTTATGCCGTAGCCTTGTACCCCCCACCCACTCGCAGAGCATTAGCACTGCCGGGGTTAAGCTGCCCAACGTCATTCTAGGTTCAATGTATGTTCCAGCGGTGCTCTGCTTTTTACTAGGCTTTAACAAAAAAGGCAGCGCAGTGCTCCTCACATTTTACAGCCTGCAAAAGTGTTGGTTGTGAACGCTTTGGATAAAAGTGTCCCCCACATGGCATATATATTAACGCGCTCTCTCTCTCTCTCTCTCTCTCTCTCTCTCAGGTGAACATCGCCCTGACACTGCTGTGTCTGTTGGCCTTCATCCACCCCATCTACGTCTACATGCACTGTCGCAGGCTGGCCTCCCAGAGGACACAGAGCGCAGGGGCCTCCTCTTAGCAAGATTTAGGATTCAAGACCTTTACTTGTCCCCAAGGCAATAAAAAAAAAAGAGGCAACGACACGGCGAGACACACACGTACGTAACCACTCATGATAAAAGTACATATGAATGGAGTAACGGTGGGCATATGAAGTACAAATGTTACAATATTATACAAAAAAAAGTATGGTATAAAATATAAAAAAGGGAGAAGCAGGCATGATGGGAGATGTACTGATGCTACCCGTACATCTGGTGCCACCTGTACCCGAGTTGGCCATGAAATGGCAGAGGGTATGAGAATGTATATCTGTTAGTTTTGACTAATGGTTGTCTGAGGTTATTGTTACTTCTTATATCATTGATTCAAACTAGAGGTCCATAGGTTACCTACCATTTATTAATCTCGTTTTTTGTATTTGATATATTTAACAAAAAGCCTGATTTGTGAGACTAACCATTCATAAACCCGTTTTACGGGTGATGTATGATGCCCTGTTGAAATGATATATTTCACTCATATTGTAACTCATGGGGCATGTTTTTTTTTAAATAAATAACCTGCTTAATTTTTCAAGGAAATAAAAATGTATACTTTCTAATGAGGTGTTTGCGAAAGCTCTTTCTTCAAGCATCTTTCCAATCATAAATGTCATAGATACTTTTTAACCTGGAGGTTAAAAAGGTTAAAAAGTAGCACTAAACAGACACCATATCTAAATGTACTCACACCATCACGGAGTACGACGATGGCTTATAATCAACCCGGTCTCACGTCAAAACGTGTAATAGCTACGTTGGTCCGCAGCCCAAAACGTAGTAGTTTCACAATAACGGCTCTAATGTTGTGACGTGGTGACGTTTTCTTTCGGCCTTTTGTTTTCTATTGGCCTGCATCCACGTCACGTGACTGTCAAGCTTCGGGCTGAAGAAGCGAAAGAAAATGGCTGATATTCCTTTTATTCTCAGTGGGAAATGCAATATTCTAAGATAGTTTCGGCATTAAAATGCGTTTTGATAACATTTATAGTGAGAAATGTGCTTTTTATTTTCATAATCTTCGTTCAGTGAATGTATATGATGTTTAGTTTGATAGTTATTACGAATTATTCCTGCCTGAGGCCAATAGAAAAGAATAGGCCGAAAGAAAACGTCGCCACGTCACAACATTAGAGCCGTTATTGTGGAGCGACTACGTTTTGCGCTGTGGACCAACGTAGCTATTACACGTTTTGACGTGAGACCGGGTTGATCATTTGTGTGACAAAATCAGTTAAACGACAAGGCACGAAGTCACCAGCAACCTACCAAATACTATCCCTATAGCCTGTAAGCCCTGAGAAAACATACAAATACAAATATACTAATATCTATCTGAAGAGTATATTAACAAGTATTTCCCAAATCGCCTAATACCTAAAGTCACATTTGGTCGTTAAAGGGGCTGTAGACAACTTTTCCCACCCTAGCGTTTCCAAGTGGTATTATTTTTGCGCCGCTGTCACAAAGACAGCCTAGTGACCACAAACAACACAAGACGCACATTTGTTTGGAAATCTCCGCAAAAGAAACGATCAACACTTTGGAAATAAGAAAGAAAGAAGAAGGGTAGAAGAAACCATTAGGAGGAAAACCATGAGTTTATTCATTCATTTAGTCTATAAAGAAGACATGAAAGCAGATTCAAATTATTTGAATTATTATGTGTTGGGAAAAGCAAACTGGGTTGGTAGCCTGACTGGATCGCCTGGCGAGTCGCGACATGAGGTTTATTCAGGTAGTTAACTCTATGCAAAAACGTAGCGTACGCAGATATAAGTAGTGTCATCAGATTGGCTTTACTTCGGTTGTTCCACCGTCCGCCATTTCCACTACTGGGGATAGCTAATGGGGACAGCTACCAATAGCCAAAGCAAGCGCTATTCCTCTTGGTTTGGTTGTTGCATTTTCTTTGTGCCGTAAAGTGAGCCTTCATGTTTCCCGGGAGGTCGTACCCGGTGGCAGACAGAGCTGCATAGTGAAAGCGAGGCTTCTGGGAACCTAAGGGAACCCATCTAAATGCCAATGGTGTCATTAATCTGTAGCCATTACACTGCAATCAACATTACTTCATACTGATACATTAAAGCAAAAAAGTTGTCTACAGCACCTTTAAGTGTATGTTTTTGTGTTTTTGCGTGCATGCGTGCATCAGTGGTGAAGCATACAGAGGTAGCCAACCTCTGTATGCTTCACCACTGATGTCGGCGACGCCGGTCAATGACAATTTCAAAATGAGGAAGCGACGTGCTACAGGACTAGCGAGGGAAGCCAGGAGAAGAGAACAGAGACGGAAAACATCACCATCTTAACACATGCCGGTTTAAAAGGAGGGGATGCTTGTGTGGCTATTCTGGTCCCTTTATGTCATTGGAACAGAAGGAAATAAATAAAAGGGAGGTTTGACACCAACTCCTTGATGACACAAGTGATTCAGGCAGGGCTCATTCAGAAATCCCCCCCCCTCCACACACACACACACACACACACACACACACACACACACTATCACCACCATCATCATCAACATCATCTGCCATCTCCCATCTGTCCCGTTTGGTCTCGTCTTGGTTTATTCTCCCCCTCACCCGTCTATGTAATTGGTGGGAAGATGTCATCTTATTGAATACCACCTTATAGAAATTATAGAAATAACTACTACTACTACTACTACTACGAATACTATTAATATAGCAATACCACTACTACTACGAATACTATAAATATAGCAATACCACCACTACTACTACTACTACTACTACGAATACTATTAATATAGCAATACCACTACTACTAGGAATACTATAAATATAGCAATACCACCACTACTACTAGGAATACTATAAATATAGCAATACCACCACTACTACTACGAATACTATAAATATAGCAATACCACCACTACTACTACGAATACTATAAATATAGCAATACCACCACTACTACTACTATGAATACTATAAATATAGCAATACCACCACTACTACTACTATGAATACTATTAATATAGCAATACCACTACTACTATGAATACTATAAATATAGCAATACCACCACTACTACTACTATGAATACTATTAATATAGCAATACCACTACTACGAATACTATAAATATAGCAATACCACCACTACTACTACGAATACTATTAATATAGCAATACCACTACTACGAATACTATAAATATAGCAATACCACCACTACTACTACGAATACTATAAATATAGCAATACCACTACTACTATGAATACTATAAATATAGCAATACCACCACTACTACTACTATGAATACTATTAATATAGCAATACCACTACTACTACGAATACTATAAATATAGCAATACCACCACTACTACTACGAATACTATAAATATAGCAATACCACTACTACTATGAATACTATAAATATAGCAATACCACTACTACTACGAATACTATAAATATAGCAATACCACTACTACTATGAATACTATAAATATAGCAATACCACCACTACTACTACGAATACTATAAATATAGCAATACCACTACTACTACGAATACTATATATATAGCAATACCACCACTACTACTACGAATACTATAAATATAGCAATACCACTACTACTATGAATACTATAAATATAGCAATACCACTACTACTACTACGAATACTATAAATATAGCAATACCACCACTACTACTACGAATACTATAAATATAGCAATACCACTACTACTATGAATACTATAAATATAGCAATACCACCACTACTACTACGAATACTATAAATATAGCAATACCACTACTACTATGAATACTATAAATATAGCAATACCACCACTACTACTACGAATACTATAAATATAGCAATACCACTACTACTATGAATACTATTAATATAGCAATACCACCACTACTACTACGAATACTATAAATATAGCAATACCACCACTACTACTACGAATACTATAAATATAGCAATACCACCACTACTACTATGGATACTATAAATATAGCAATACCACCACTACTATGAATACTATAAAATACCACCACTACTATGAATACTATAAATATAGCAATACCACCACTACTTGTTGCTAAATGACTATGAAATGGCTAAATGACAAAATAGGCGCAAATAAGGAATAACAGTAACCTATTGTATCGGACTAGGATTATTTTACGGTCTTTATGACTTGCTTTTAGCTGACAAGCATACATTTGTGATCTGCTATTATGTGTAGCTTGGTATTGCGTTTCTTGTCTGTGCTTTTTGGTATTTATCTATATTAATTCTTCACCCTGTACTGTTTGTTATTGTGCTTTCTTTGTTTTGACCTGCCAAGGGAAGACAAATGCGAATTAGCTTAAAGCTATAATCTGGTAGGCTACGGTGCATCAAATGCCATTTATGTTTTAAGCTGTACATGGTCCCTTTAAAATAAAAACAATAATACACATTTAAAAAAGATATTGTATCCATAATTATTCCACTTTCCTCTCCTTTCGCCATTTGTAGTGCGATTACCATTATAATAAGGGTCTGTTTGTTCTATTTGTTTTTGTGTACCTGGAGGCAACCTCAGCTTTTTTTTTTTATAAACCCGGCTGAACTCATTCCTTTGATAACATCGATTCTGTTTTACACACAACAGCTCCCCCAGACCTTATGCCAAAGCCCATTACTGTCTCCCCCACGGCACGGTAAACAATCATTAGCATCCCTCAGCAGAACTTCTCCAGCAGACCTTTCCAACTCCCACAGTCCACCGTTTGACTCATGCCTTCGCTGACCTGGCCCTGGTTAACGATGCTCCACACACTGATACGTAGAGAGGCGCGCATCGCTGTGATCATGCTTCAAGTGTGACATGCTGTGGTATCTAACTGGCTTTCTATAATGAATGCCACATGCATTATCCTTAGCTCATGATGACAGGTGATACTAGGAGATTCCTTTGTGCCTAGGCCCGATAATGCTGGAAAATGTCCCCTTTGTAGACAGAGGGAGGCTTTTAGCGCTGTGTGTGTGTGTGTTTCTATTAAAAGTATGGTATCGGACTAAAATCAGCTTTCCTTTCTCACTGATGTTTCAAACCTCATAATATTGTGTCATTTTAAGGCCATATCTTCTTATCGTCATTAATGTATACTAGATAAGTCGATATCTTTAATCCATGACAATAAAACAACACCAGACGATAAAGGATTAATATTGAGTTATTGCCCAGCCCTACTGGAGGCTAGAGGACAGGGCCTGGCACATACACTGTGTTCACAGCAGGGTGAAATGTCAGTGATTCAGTTCAACACAACAGACGAGTGAGGGGGGGTGGAGTGGGGGGGGGTGTAGGAGGGTGTGTGTGCATGTGTGCATGTGTGTGTGTGTGTGTGTGTGTGTGTGTACATACGTGTGTGTGTGTGTGTCAGTCAGAGAATGTCTACAGGTCATCGCACCTGTGCTATACCCTTATCAAAAAGAAATAATTGAGATACACACATTTTGATTAAATATGCACACACACACGTGATTTTTCCACAAACAGCACCTGGAGAAAGACAAGGGTCAGCGGCCCGTACCTCCTACATTCAGCTGGTCCCTCAAACTTAGTCGGAGATCCCTGCACACACACACACACACACACACATACACACATGTACATAGACACATGCACACACACACACACACATGTACATAGACACACACGCACACACACACACACACACACACACACACACACACATGTACATAGACACACGCACACACACACACACACACACATGTACATAGACACACACGCACACACACACACACACACACACACATGTACATAGACACACACGCACACACACACACACACACACACACACACACATGTACATAGACACACACACACACACACGTATCTCCTACTAATCAACTAAAAAGTGCTGGCACCCCCGGGGGCCAAGACACAGTGTGACTCGCCACATTACACACGCAACTTATGTCAAGTGTGCCACACAGACCGCTCGTTCTGTTCTGATGACCTTCCACCGTGTGTTCAGCTAGTCAGTGTTTGAGCAGATGACCCCCCCCACACACACACACTCACCCCCTGTTAAACACAAACGACCCCCCCCCCCACTACCTCCACACCACCACCACCACCACCACCTCACCCACATCACCCTAACAGAAACTGTATGTGCCTTCTTGAAAATCCCTTGTTGACAGCCATGTGTTAAGTGTGTTTGATATTATTTTATTTAGACCTTAAACAGATGGTCATTGTCCTTGTGGTAAATCTAGTGGCGGCGCGAGGCATCCAGACTGTATTTTTAATTGGCAATTATACGACCACAGATGAAGGAGTCTTTTGTTTATGCTATTAAAATATCTGCCCACTCTTAAGTTGGTAATTGGCGCATTAACATGTAACCAGGGCCGTTTCCAGCTTTTTGGGGGCCCTATGCAAAATGTTGTTTGGGGGACCTTATTTTGTCAAACTATAGTGGGGTATTCGAAGGTGGTCTGGGGGCATGCATTTACGTGTAACATTTAAATGCATCAGTTTGGTGCACTTTAAGAGGAAAAGAGGCTAGATCCATGAAAAATTGATCACATCAAACATCTCAACTTGACCCCAGCAATTTAAACCTACAGAAAATGATAATAAATGGGAAACACTGGGGCTCCCTTACATAAAAAAACTCATTATAACAACTGTATTCATAAAACTCATAATAACTCTGCATTATAACATCTCCCAAATGCGCATAAATGAGACAGATGCTGCATTTTCCTTCAAATGTTTATTTTAAATGTTAGGAACAAATTTAAGTAATCAAGGGCAAGCAGGAATGCTTAAGGAATTAAGGCAAACATTGCAGCTGATGCTAAACACATAGAAATATCCCTTTCCCCCAAAAAAAACAATATTAGGCCATTACATAGAATGAACATAACATAAATTAGGCACAATTGACATTAGCATCTATGGAAGCGTAATGCATTCACTTGAGAAAAAAAAATCACCCTGTTTTTCTGAATTAACGAGATATCTCAAAATCCTGCAAGATCACCTGCCTGGAGTAACATTACGGTTGCTGCTGCTAATCAGCTATATGATTTTAAGTACAGGGTCAAATCAAGCTTGATCCTGCCAGTAGCATATGCTTGTCTCAAAGTTTAAGCCATGCATGTGTAAGTCCACACGGCTGGAAAAGTGAAACTGCGAATGGCTCATCAAATCAGTTATGGTTCCTTTGATCGTTCACCCGCTACTTGGATAACTGTGGCAATTCTAGAGGTAATACATGCAAATGAGCACTGACCTTTGGGGATGCGTGCATTTATCAGCCCTAAAACCCGTTTGGTGACTCTAGATAACCTTGGGCCGATCGCTCGCCCTCGCGGCGGCGGCGACTCATTCGAATGTCTGCCCTATCAACTTTCGATGGTACTCTGTATTACCATGGTGATGGTACTCTGTGTTACCATGGTGCCTACCATGGCACATAGAGTACCATCACCATGGTGCCTACCATGGTGATGGTACTCTATGTGTCTACCATGGTGATGGTACTGTGTTACCATGGTGATGGTACTCTATGTGTCTACCATGGTGATGGTACTGTGTTACCATGGTGATGGTACTCTACAGTATGTGCCTACCATGGTGATGGTACACTATGTGTCTACCATGGTGATGGTACTGTGTTACCATGGTGATGGTACTGTGTTACCATGGTGATGGTACTCTATGTGTCTACCATGGTGATGGTACTCTATGTGTTACCATGGTGATGGTACTGTATGTGCCTTCCATGGTGATGGTACTGTGTTACCATGGTGATGGTACTCTATGTGTCTACCATGGTGATGGTACTGTGTTACCATGGTGATGGTACTCTATGTGCCTACCATGGTGATGGTACTCTATGTGTCTACCATGGTGATGGTACTGTGTTACCATGGTGATGGTACTCTATGTGCCTACCATGGTGATGGTACTCTATGTGTCTACCATGGTGATGGTACTGTGTTACCATGGTGATGGTACTCTATGTGCCTACCATGGTGATGGTACACTGTGTCTACCATGGTGATGGTACTGTGTTACCATGGTGATGGTACTCTATGTGCCTACCATGGTGATGGTACACTGTGTCTACCATGGTGATGGTACTGTGTTACCATGGTGATGGTACTCTATGTGTCTACCATGGTGATGGTACACTGTGTCTACCATGGTGATGGTACTCTATGTGCCTACCATGGTGATGATACTCTATGTGCCTACCATGGTGATGGTACTGTGTTACCATGGTGATGGTACTCTATGTGCCTACCATGGTGATGATACTCTATGTGCCTACCATGGTGATGGTACTGTGTTACCATGGTGATGGTACTCTATGTGTCTACCATGGTGATGGTACTGTGTTACCATGGTGATGGTACTCTATGTGTCTACCATGGTGATGGTACTGTGTTACCATGGTGATGGTACTCTATGTGTCTACCATGGTGATGGTACTCTATGTGCCTACCATGGTGATGGTACTGTGTTACCATGGTGACGATACTCTATGTGTCTACCATGGTGATGGTATGCCTGCCCTTGGCCGACAGGCGTGGGTGACCCGCTGAACCCCGCTCATGATGATTGGGGATTGGCTCTGTTCCCCATGAACGAGGAATTCCCAGTATTCCCTTTTTCTTTTTGTTAGCATTCATCATTTAATTGTTGTTTTAAAAAGCCTGAAAATGGCAGATTGGGGGTCCCCTGGTGCCTTCGGGGGCCATATGCAACCGCACAGTCGCATACAGCAAGAAACATCCCTGCGTGTAACCGTTTAGACTGTAATCGTAACTTAACTGTTGCCTATCGATTAAAGTCGTCGTGTAACGCTGGTGGCGGATTTCTCTCAGCCCTTTCCACATCGCATCCAATGAATCAGACGAGGTTTGACCTCCGACCTCTCTCCTCCTCCGGTCTCCCGTGTGGCTGTCGTGTCGGCACGTACGCACCACACGTGCAACGCCAACGGCGCGCCATTAGCAACGCCTTTCATGTCTCTTCCTCCCCTGAGCTCATCTTCCCTCAGCCCCCCCCCTCCTCTACCTCCCTCCTCTCCCCCGCGCATGCGCGTGTCCGGAGACGCGTGACGTATGAGAGGATCCTACGTTGCCCACGCGCGTGGGTGAGGTCTCGCGGGGAGTATAAAGTGATTCCCCGGGACTCCTGGCCGTCACTCACTGCCGCCGCAGCGACCCGCTCATCACTAGGCCGACCGTCAGCAGAGATAGCAGCAAGCAGGCGCCTCCTCCCCGCTTAGGCTAACTCGCTTTCGGCTTTGGTTCGAGATGGAGTCCCGTTGCACTGTGAGAAACGCTCGCAAACCCGGCCGCCACAACTTGAAAAGTGAGTTTGACTTTTTAACACTTTATTATTGTTATTATTAGTATTATTATTATTATTATTATTATTATTATTATTATTATTATTATTATTATTATTGTTGTTGTTGTTGTTGTTATTGTTGTTATTATTATTATTATTATTGTTATTGTTATTATTATTATAATTATCATTATTATTATTATAAATCTACCAAAGTTATCCTACAAATGTTTGTATGGACCTACGCTTTATCTTTCAGTGCGTAAAATACCTTTTACGCAAATGTACGCAAAATTGAACTGTAGACCGGATTTTATATACATTAGATTATGATGGTAAACCTCCACTTTGGAGTAATATAAATATAATTTGGCATCAAAAGAGGACTCGCATAACGTGTCTATGTAATGTTACGCCCATGCGTAAATGGCCAACTGCAGATCACCTGCTCCCTGTGCAGAGTTAATTGCTAAACTTGTTTGAGGTCAGTAGCTGAGCCACTGGAAAATCTTGCGCACAGCTCATGAATGGGAACCCATTAATATTCAATACATGCACTTCTCCCATGGGCCCACTTTTGTGTGCCGTTATACGAGCTTGCCAAACCGCTATTATATTATTTATGCGGATGAAATTTAACCAGATCCGATTACCGGTTTTTACGCGCGCCCTTATTTGGCTACACTTCATCCTTTTTGAGTAGATGTATTTCAAGCTGGGCTGCAAGGTGCAAACGCTATCCATTCTACCATATATTACAGTTACTAGTTTAGTATTAAGTACTAGTTTAGTATTCTGATGTTTGTTTTATTTTGGATTTGGATTTGGTATGCAATGGTCCACAGTTATATGCATGCTATAATACCCACAGCCTATGTAAGGCAATAAGGTAGAAATGAAAAGCGTGAACCACCCCTCGCATGTATTATGCATGCTCTTCAATGTTCTCTCTGTGCCGCTCCACAAGCCATGCGTGAGATCACGGTTGCATCAATAATGCTCGTGACAATTTGTGCGACAAGCTGATGGACACATAATGTACAGCTGGCCAAAAACATCTGAAACCCTCTACTCTTCATGTCTCAATAGCATGCATGCACAAAGGGAACCATGCACACATACCCATAGACACATTTGTTCACCCCCCCCCCCCCCCCCCACCCCCAAAAAGAAACGAGTCTAGCACCAGATATCAGTCACATGACAGCTGGTGACATGTCAGCGGTGTCGCCTACCATCTTGGTCATCTTGGTCACAAACACACAGTGTGTAAACAGCGTTGATTAACCTCCTGCCGTCTCTCTCTCCCTCCCTCTCTCTCTCTCCCTCTCTCTCCAGGTGGTCTGTCCCTGTGGCTGGTCCTGTGGCTGGTGGCGGTGAAGCCGAGTGGAGCGATGGCGTGCCCCCGGCTGTGCGTCTGCTACCCCACGCCCATGACAGTCAGCTGCCAGTCGCAGAACTTCACGGTGGTGCCGGCTGGCGTCCCGTACGATTCCCAGCGTGTCTTCCTGCAGAACAACCGCATCACGGAGCTCCGTGCCGACTCCTTCGGATTTGAGACTCAGGTGAGTGTTGTTTTGTGTGTGTGTGTGTGTGTGTCTGTGAGTACAGCGAAATTGAATAGCAGTCCTGACGGAGCATTCATTCACACATACCAAACAGCAATCAAAAAATACACAAAACGTTCAAACTACACTAATTTAAGGCGCTAATATCTAAATAAAATATATCTCTGCTGTAACCTATAAAAAAAAAAAAGATATAAAACCACAGAACAATACGATAACAATACAATGTAGACTGACTTGAATGAAATGTTCATAACAGGTGCTGTGGCTTTACGGTAACAACATCACGTGGATCGAGGCGGGAGCCTTCAGTAACCTCCGGGTTCTGGAGGAACTGGACCTGGGGGACAACCCCTCACTGCGGGTGCTGGAAGGCGGCGCCTTTAGGGGCCTGGAGAAGCTGCAGAGCCTGCACATGCACCGTTGCAAGCTGGCCACGCTCGCCCACAACCTCTTCCACAAGCTGTACAGCCTGCAGTTCCTCTACCTGCAGGTACAGACCTAGGCATTAATAGTTTTCCCGAAAATGTGATTTTCTATGAGGTGTAACTTCAGCTGCAGTCAAAATGCATTGGTCGTATTTCAAGCAACACTAAATGCAACAAGCAGAACTATGTGTAAACCTATGGGTCCCCAACCTGACCGCTTTAGTGTAATATTTGGTGGTATTAATAATTATTAGGTGTTATTAATAATTATTAAGGCACAAGAACAGCATTTATGTTAATGATATTTGACAATTTGTTGTTGTCAAAGTCATTCTATTAAGCTGAGATGGATTCCATATTCTGTTAGTGGAGGCTGCTGGTGTGAGCCTTCTGTCATAGCCTTAGTATAGTAATAATGGCTAATCCCACTCACACCTGGTGGTAAAATAGGGGACCTTTAATTTTCCATACACGTAAAAAATAAAAAAAATTAGACGAGAGCCCTTTAGAGGAGGTCAAAAAGCCGTTATTTTATCTTCAACCGCCAACCCTGACTGCCCTAGTGTGCAATGAGTTTACATGGTTGAAAATGTTTCGTCTCCAGGAGAACCAGCTCCATTTCCTGCAGGACGACCTCTTCTCGGACCTGGTCAACCTCACCCACCTCTTCCTCCACGGCAACCGCATCCGCACGCTCTCCGAGAACGTGTTCCGGGGTCTGGTCAACCTGGACCGCCTGCTCGTCCACGACAACCGCATCCGGCAGGTCAACCGCCGCGCCTTCCGCGACCTGGGCCGCCTGACCATCCTCTACCTGTTCAACAACTCCCTGGCCGAGCTGCCTGGCCAGGCCATGCGGGACACGCAGGGCATCCAGTTCCTGCGTCTCAACGACAACCCGTGGTCCTGCGGCTGCGAGGCGCGCTCCCTGTGGGAGTGGTTCCGCGCGGCGCGCATCTCCTCCTCCGACGTGCTGTGCAGCTCGCCCTCCGCCCGCCGCGGCCAGGACCTCCGCTTCCTGCGCGAGATGGACTTCGCCCTCTGCCCCGTGCCGGACCCCGGCTCCATGGCCGGCACCACCACCACCACCTTCAGCTCCAAGACCCGCTGGTGGTTCGCCAAGAACAAGCCCGCCGCCTCGTCCAAGGCCGTGTACCAGAAGAGCGCCGAGACGGTCAAGACCTACCCCCTCTCGTCCAGCAAGAACCAGGTGTCCACCTCCTCCGTCAGCAGCAAGTACGAGCTGTCGGAAGACGAGGTGGCTCTGCCCAAGCTGGAGCAGGAGGAGTACTGGGCCAACTACGGCAGTGAAGACTCCGCCGTCCGCTGCTTCGAGCTGGAGTGCCCCCCGGGTTACGACGGCCCCGCCTTCGACTCGGCCTCCCCCCCCCCCCCCGGCGCACGCTCCCTGGCCTCCCTTCTGTGTGTCTCCGTCGTAACGCTCTCCCTCCATCTCCTCTTTGGCTGAGCTGCCGCTTCGGCCCTTCCATCTTCCTTTCTTCTTTCCACCTCTCTAACATCTCTCTTCACTCTTTCCTTCTCTACAACAACTAGGATTGTAAAACCCTTTAGAGGTCCATGGGGGGGGGGGCGTCACAACGCTGATGCGGGATGCAGAGAGACAGAGCCGGAAGGGGTGAGCAAAGTAGAGTTCAGTTCAGTGGGCGCAGGGCAGAACAAGCCCGGAGCCTCAGTAGTAGCTGCTTAATGCTTTCGCCAGCACAGGCTTTCAGAAAGAAACGCAGATTACATAAACAATGCACACACAGACAAACGCTGCCTTCTGCAGTAAGGCTTAGACGCATACTGCGACAGCATACAAGAGCTTCTGTGCCTAATACTTGTAATACACATACACACAGACACACACACTCATGGATTGGAAGAAAAGAAAAGCTCTTCAGGTATTTCTAAAAGCCACAAATGATTGCCTGGCAGGAAATCAACGCAGGCGTTGTGGCTCTTTTCTCACGTTCTAGTCTTGTCGTCGAGACTAGCAGTCGAAACACTGCGATCGCAGGTCAGATCCTGCATGTCTGCTGGCATTTTTTTAGTTCAGACCTCAGACAGCAGGGCCAAGGCAGGCAGTACATCGTGGCGAACGAGCAAGGCAGCTGACAGAAGTGGATTGATATGATAAACTCTGTATTAATATTATATATATTAACATGCAGCTTTCAACATAGTTAGGAATGAGGAATACCTAATAGAGATATGGAGTAAAGGGATGTGCACAGGGCGAGTCTTTTTTTAGACTTGGTGTGCTTGAAAAGAGAAGAGGGCGGGGGGGCGTGGAGGATCAGAGACTGTTGTGGAGTCTGCAGCCGGGATGTGTTCCCAGTTCCCAGCACACCAGGCTCAGAGCCACCAGCCACGCCTACATTTCCCACAATCCAGTCTTCTGACAGCCACCACAACCCTCAACGCCATCCACTGTTGTACATAGCACACGCAAAAAAACTGTACATAGAACACAAACATGCACACGTACCACCACTCACTGGCACTCGGTGGTGTCACCACTGGTTTATTTTATTTCTATATGTATTTCTATATTTTAATTGGGGCATTTTCCTCCATAGTGACATTTCTAATTGAATCAATTCTAATCTGAGAACTATGGAATATGGTTGTTATAACCGTAGAGGAAACGCACCTTTTTCTTTCCTTTCCCCCAGTCTATTTTGGGGGAAATAATTTGTTCTTCATCCTTTTGAGTGACAATCCATTCTTTGTGTCTCTCTGTGTGGTTTTCATGAAGATAAAAGAAGAGTAAGGGGAGAGGGGTGGGGGGGGGGGGGTGATACGGGGTTGAGGTCTTGTGGCCCATTTAGATGTTAGAAGCAAGAGATGCTGTTGGTCAAACCTAGATGTGGAGGTACTCGACCCTGTTTGTGCACGTGTGTGTGTCACCCTCACAGCTAGTTAAACTTGAAAATGTTTATTCGACCTGTACTAAATAGATAGTAACTAGTTGATTATCTTCCAATGCCACTTTTATTATTATTTAAAATGTCTTAAAAAAGCACTCCTTATAAATCACAAACAGTGAACACCAAACACCATTTACCATGAATATTAATGAACTTCATTAGACGCCAAACCACTCTCAGAGAAATCAGGTTCTAGGATCTCCATTCTCCATGGCTGATCCGTCTGCTACTTGGGAATAACATGTGTTCAGCTCATACCTACACACACACACTTTGTAATCCTGACTGTGAGTTCTTTGCATAGAACAGGAAACTGAAAGATACTGTGAACTGTTTTGAGTCTTTCTCCTTCTAATGTGTGAATAAACGTGATCCTTTATTACAAAATAATCTCATGTGTGGGCGTCTCTATGTGGCTTTGCTTTTCTCCTGCTTTCTCTGCGTAGAGGACAAGATGCAGATGCTGTGGGAATATAGGTGGCAGATGCGACAGACACACACAAACACACACACACACACACACACACAAACACACATTTATAAATCATGTAAATATAATCTCAACTACAAATCAACACCTCACTCAATAGGCATTCCATCTTTACTGTATTTTAATAAGTTTTAGATGAAATACAGAATTGAACATCATTACAACCCCTTTCAACATCCTTACATTTATTTACATCAGATTGCTCAGATTCTCAATTGGATTCTCTAAACCTCAGCAGTTAGTTATAATCACGGTCTGTATGCATCCTTATCTTTTTCTCATCCTGTAAATCCCCTAATGCTGTCAGGATTTAGCGTGTGTGTGTCTATGTGAGTGCAAGTGTGCGTAGTTGTCTGCACTCACTCTAATCACCACACACTATCATGAGACAGCCATGTGAGAACTTGTGGTCCATCCACACCTCTGTGCTATGTGTGTGTGCGTGCAAGGTGTGTGTGTGTGTGTGTGTGTGTGTGTGTGTGTGTGTGTGTGCATGTGTTTGTGTGTGTGCGTGAGGCGTGTGTGTGTGTGTGTGTGTGTGTGTGTGTGTGCATGTGTTTGTGTGTGTGCGTGAGGCGTGCGTGTGTTTGCGTGTGCACGCACGTCACTGGTTAGCAGCTCATGAGGCTATGAGGCGCCGAAGGAGAGGGGCAGAAGGGGACACGTGGCAGAGGGAATTTGAACAACTTGTCCCTGGGTTCAGCACTCCCCCTCACCAGATCTCGGCACACCCTGATCGTACCGCCCCCCTCCCCCCTCCACCCTCCCCCCTCCCCCCCCGACGGAATAAGAGGACAAAAATAATCGATTTGTACCACCGCCATTGCATTCAAGGTTTTTTTTTTATCACTGTCTTGACCTTTCCCCACCTTCTCTTTTTCTCATGCTTTCTCTCGCCATCTCTCCGTCTCAAATTAATTTTTACCACGATGACACCTCCTTCTTGTTTTTTTGGCCTCACACTATATAAGTCACCAAACCCACATGCCTACTCACAAGCCTTTTCTCCCCCCTCTCTTTCTCTCTCCTCTCTCTCTCTCTCTCTCTCTCTCTCTCTCTCCTTTCTCTCTATCCTCCTCTACACTATCCTCTCACTCATGTGTTAATTCTGTGTCTCTGTGTTAATTGTTAATTTATCTTGTTGTATGCCAGTACAAAAAAATCATTTTTCAGTATTTTTACCTCAAAATCCCTCTTTTCTCTTCCTGTAAAACAGTTTCAAATGTGTGATAACTTATCCTGCACGCATTTACTAATTTTTAGTTTACTTACAAATTTACAAATCCTGCCAGTTCACACATCCTCTCCTCCACCAGCAGCACTGCCGGTTGGCTCGAACATATATTGCCTCACTCCAACGACTTCATTATGGTCATCTTCTTCCTCTGTCCGATTCGTCTGAGTATATGTCATCAAAATCCGCAGGCGTAGGTGATGGTGAGAAGCTGCTGGCTACTGTCAATCTGGCAGCACATTCAGCATATACCCGG
>JAOPHQ010000632.1:105000-106638 GCA_030340625.1 Merluccius polli
TGAGATCCAAAGCCACATCATCCAAAACAACACCACATTCAATAACATTCAACAAGTTGGTCCGTCCACATTGGCGCGCATTCTCAAACAAAACCACATCCGACTAAAACAACTTTACAAGGTGCCTTTTGAGAGAAACTCTCAAAGGAACAAAGACCTCAGACGTGCATATGTGGATGTAAGTACAATATGGACTACAGTACATTACACACAACATGTTTTCCAGTGTACTGGATAACACCATATTGACTTTTTGTTCTTTGTTTTCAGGGAGTACTGGAAATGGATGCTCATGCAATCCCACATGAGTACATCTTCATAGACGAGGCAGGATTCAACCTGGCAAAGACTAGAAGAAGGGGAAGAAACATAATTGGCCACAGAGCCATTATAGATGTTCCTGGCCAACGTGGTGGGAACATCACAATGTGCGCTGCCATCTCAAATGCGCATGGTGTCCTCCACCGTCATGCCAACCTTGGACCATATAACACAGCCCATATGCTCACATTTCTGGACAGACTCCACAACATTCTCATCCCACCAGAACGTATAAATGATGCAGACCACCAGAGAAACCGGTACGTTGTTGTATGGGACAACGTGAGCTTCCATCGCGCAGCCCCAGTCCAAAATTGGTTTGCTGACCACCCACCGTTTCTTGTGCAATACCTCCCACCATACTCACCATTTCTAAACCCAATAGAAGAGTTCTTTTCGGCATGGCGGTGGAAGGTTTACGACCGGCAGCCCCATGTGCGCATTCCTTTACAGTAATGCAGGGTATGGAAGAGGCATGCGATGAAATTGCTGTGGGTGCGATTCAGGGATGGATAAGGCACTCAAGGCGCTTCTTCCCTCGATGTCTGGCAAGGGAAAATATTGCCTGTGATGTGGACGAGGCATTGTGGCCAGACCCAGCCGTGCGGCAAGACGCTGCCTAATTATTTTTGTTGCCTATATGTTTTTTTCTGCAATTTTCTTTTTCGGTTTACTGTTTGTTTGTTTTTTTAGCATATTTTTGTTCATTCCAATATATGTAAATATATCTGCTGTACATATGTTGCACTGTCCTGTTTGGGGGAAAATAAAATGTTTCAACAGCATGTGTGTATCTGGAAATATTTCTGTGCATATGAACAATCTGAAGAATTTTCTACAAGTTGAACTATTTTAGTATTATGGCAAGCATACTAAAGATAAGAGTGCTTTACATTATGCCCAACAGTGTGTAGTTGGTTAGACAAAAGTCTGGTAATATGCATGCCGTGTGTGCCACTTGGTGCAAAAGTGTGATTTTGACAATGCAATATGTAGTTTTGGTTGCAGTGCTTCATTTTGCAGGCTATATGAGGTGTTTTGCAGTTTGGGTGTGTGGTTTTGTGAATTGTGTTAAGTATTTTTGGTAAAGCCACACTAGTTTGCAAAATTGTGTTTTAGCAATTGGAAAAAACTGTATTGTATATGCTAAAAGTAAGTAAGCTTAAAAAAAAATCAGGTGAGCAAATGTATAATCATAATCGCTGTCTTCCTCACATCATGACCTCTTTGTGGAAGTACCTACTGGCAGGTAGGTAGGAAGTACAGACCACCGCTACTGGTACCTTACAGACCACCGTAGCTTCAGTACCTACTGGT
>JAOPHQ010000633.1:0-45000 GCA_030340625.1 Merluccius polli
TAGAGGCCCACGCCTGCCCAAGACTAAAAACCAACACATCCGGGGGGGAGGGCAGGAAACCCTAGGCAGCGTATCCGACAGATGCTAAGCTAAGGGGAGCTCCATGCGCGTGTACTTTTTACTATACCCCCTCCATTTGTTAATAGATTACTATAATGCTACGTTTCCACCGAGCAGTTTGGTTCAGTTCGGTCCGCAATTATTTGTGTTTCCATTGTGAGAAGTTCTAAAGCGTACCTAAATAAGCGTACCGAACCGTACTGTTTTAGGAGACCCCTTCTGTTGGGGTCACCAGTTTGGTGGTTACGGTATAGACGACTCGCCCATTGCTTGTTCGAACACAGGTGCACGTGTGATAACGTATATCCGAACAGGTGCGCGTGTGATAACGTCTATAGCCACACTCCGAGAAGGAAGAACACGACAAATTCCTCCATTTTTAGCGTACGTAGGCTATAGGTTATCAGCTGTCTTCTGGTCTCAGCTGACTGTCACGGATTTGATTTTCGCGCTAATGTAATGATGTCACGCGACGACAGCGCGAAAATCAGCTGATGGAACAATCGCTATCCCGCCCGTCATACAGTAGTGCCTTTTGCAGTGGGTACACAAACCGGACCGAACTGTACCAAAACCTTCCGCACCAAAACGTAATGTACTGAACCGAACTGTACCGTACTGCTCGGTGGAAACGTAGCATAACTAAAGCTAAACAAATAAAGTGAGTTAAAGTGTTTCCTGTGTCGGCAGCCTTCTTCCTCAAGAACACACCACAGGGAGTAGCAGCATGTTAAGCGCCAGATATATATATATATATACAGGGGAGTAGCAGCATGTTAGCGCCAGACATATCAACATGTACAGGAAAGTAGCAGCATGTTAGCACCAGGTACATATCAACATATACAGGAGAGTAGCAGCATGCTAGGTTAGCATCAGGTATATATTAACCTGTAAAGGAGAGTAGCAGCATGCTAGGTTAGCATCAGGTATATGTCAAAATGTACAGGAGAGTAGCAGCATGCTTGGTTAGCATCAGGTATATAGCAACCTGTACAGGAGAGTAGCAGCATGTTAGCATTCATGTAGATATTAACCAACCTGTACAGGACCGTAGCAGCATGCTACATTAGCATCAGGTATCAACCTGTACAGGAGAGTGGCAGCATGTACAGGACAGTAGCAACATGCTTTGTTAGCATCAGGTCGATATTAATCTACAGGACAGTAGCAACATGCTATGTTAGCTTCAGGTAGATATATTTAAATAAATAAATAATAAATCTCATGCCAAGATCAAATACAGGGAGGGCTCACTTTAGATAAACATATATTGGTGTTTTAACTTCAGGGTTCACTTCCTTTTTACTGGTGTGAACACATGTATCAAGCTTCTATTATAGCACTACTCACTCACTCACACACACACACACACACACACACACACACACACACACACACACACACACACACACACACACACACACACACACACACACACACACACACACACACACACAGACACACACTAGCCGTGTGTATTTATAGCTGCATGACGAGGCGTTGAAAGGGGAGTTTTTCTCTGGGCCCTGCAGACTACCAGTAGAGGGTAGTCAGGGAGGGGGTCAGTACGTATTAATAGCCCTGTCTGTCTAGCAGGTCTCCAATATATGACCATGTCTCTCACTCTCTCTGGGTCTCTCTCTGGGTCTCTCTCTCTCCCTCTGTCTGGCTCTAAGCCTCCTATAACTGTATGAAGGGCCCGTATATGTGTCATTGCCGTTACAACTGCTGTTGGATTGACGAGAAGCCTGTTGGATGACATGCTCTTGTCACATCTCAAGGACTCCTGCCGTCACTCAACAACAGTAGATTTATGTAACTGTTAAGAAGAAGAACTGCCATATTTGGGTGTTCTCGTTCCAATCTATGGGATTGAGGAAAATGTTTTGAGCTACATTTGCGATGAAATGCTGCAAAGCTGACTGACGAGAACGGTGTACATTCAGTGTCAACACAACACTGGGACAATTTGAAAATGTCTAGCAAAATGGCTGTCAAAATGACAGGAATTACTAAAAACAGTAGATGAAAGTCAATTAATTACATTTAGACCAAAAATCTTTACTACAAATTCTGCTGTGAAATTCAAAGTAATTCAGTCAGCTGTAATTAATCACTTGGATTAGTCTTTGCCCCGTTAGCTAACAGGTAAGAGGATACTGGCTGTCAACATAGCAATAAACAGCTGTTTAATGCATATTGGTGTAAAAATCGCTATCTCTTTATTAACCCAAAATTTCAAAATGAGCTTTGTCAATACTTGAATGGGATATATCATACACAACTATTGTTGTGATATGCTGCACTGCTGCTTTGAATATTTAGTCATATATTATACTGCCAACAATTATTCAAAGAAAAATCACTGTCTGCCACAGGACATTACATACATATTACATAATACATCTATAGGAGAACTACAGTAGAATAGTGAGAAACTGATTAAAATGGTCGTCCATGAGTCCACTGCTACTGGGCCCCTGTTTCACCTCCATTAGACTGAGTTGAAGAAAGTCAGATATTTTTTTCTTTCATCTCTCACTATCACTCACTATCTCTCTAGTTCTCTCTCTCTCTCTCTCTCTCTCTCTCTCTCTCTTTCTCTCTCGCTCTCTCTTTCTCTTTTCTCTCTCTCTGTCAGCAGCTGGAACATGACACTGGGTGCAGGGTAGAAGACATCACAAGAGCACAGGTCAAGGCATAACTGATTGGTAAAGGAGAGTTATGCACACGTACATGCACTACACACCCAGCCATGGGTCACTTAGCACAAACATGTTCATATAGCATACAGTATGCAATAAAATACACAACTTTAAGTCAACGAAGCAAGCACCTGTATAATATAATTTAAACATAGTCAAAGCACATGACCTTATTTAGTGCAAAAATATTTTCATTCAGTAAATGCTTTTGTTAATCTGTTTTACTCTTTATAATAACATAATTTCATGTTTGTAAATGATGCCAGTAAAAACCAGCTACCCATAAGCAAACCAAGATCTATTCTTCCTTAATGATAATTGATTTAGCTGATGTAACTGCTTGTAATCCTCCACCAGACTCTGGAGAGACATATGCCACATTTACACAGCAGAAACTTTCTCAAGGGACGAGGAACTTTCCCAAGGGACGAGGAACCTTTGGAGGACCTCCACCGCAGGGACCAGGGTCTAAATTAAGTTCCAGGGACATTATTTTACCCCCAAAAAAGTCCCTGCTCAGGGAGTAGCACTTTCCAAAAGTATGGGAACTTTGGGGGTGGGGCTTGCATCACTGAACATTTCTAATTAATCGAGTAGCAGCATTTTATTTCACCCGCAATTTTTTAAAATGCAGCCGCAGACTGACTGTTTTTTGTTCACTTGGACACATTAACATGATGGAGAAGAAAGCATACAACGCACTTCCGACCAAGTCCAGGCCGTATTGAACATTTATGTGTCAGAGGTCTAATTTGCCTGATTAGGTAGGTCTTTAGACCGTGGTGGAAACGCAGACAGGCTGAAGAACAGAAACGGGCTGAAGGAACCTTTGAGTTCCTGGGACTCAAAGTTTTGGGTACTTTGGGTGGAAACACGGCTATAGTGATCCCCAGATCCCTCACTGACCTTGGACAGCGGCAGCGCCAGGAAGGCCCCCCCCCCCACTGGATTCTACGATGACCGCCAGGAACTTTGGGTTGACGGCACAGAAGGAGCTGTCCCATGTCACCTTGGAAACGCGGATGTCGTCGTAGCCCTGCTCCGCCTTGACACCCTGGCCGAAGACATGGCGGAACTTACTCTGCCGCACGATGCTGCGACTCATCGCTATGGCGACAGGAGAAACACACACACACAAGGTAAGACTGGGATAAGAGATGGAGGATGATAGAAATAAGACCAACAACAACAAAACAACAACAACAAAATGCAATATGCTTTAAAAAGTGTGAAATAAATAGATGGCTGGACGAATGAATAGAACAATAAATAACTTTAGTATCGAGATCAAATTCCAACTGCTAGGTGAGTAGAGACCGGCACCCTCTTTACATGATGATATACCTTTGACCAACAAGCAGACAGAGCTTGCCCATATACTAACTGACATACACACATTCTCTCTCTCTCTCTCTCTCTCTCTCTCTCTCTCTCTCTCTCTCTCTCTCTCTCACACACACACACACACACACATACACACACTCTCTTTCGAGTCTGTGTTTGTTTCCATCATCTCCTAATACTAACCCACATACACACATTCACTCCTCACACTCACACACAGGCTTTCGTGTGTATGTTTGTTTCCATCATCTCCATGATTTGTTGTTGCCCTGGGCAACAGCGCAGTGGGACTGTGAACCCCGAAAAAACACCAGGAGACATTCTGGAGCAGTGATAGCCATCCCAACCGCTATTATTAGACAATTGTCCCACCAAACACTATGTGATAGGCAAACGTCAAACACCAAGCTCTGAGACCTAGAGGAGATATTATACTTTATATATGAACCTAGAAGACTAGCATCTATAACTATAACTCTATTTGATGTATGATATCATTCTGATTAACAAGATTCCCTGGTCTACTAAAGCATATAGTACTCAGACTGAGTGTAATGTATATGGTAAAGCATACAAGGATCTCTCCAGTTTATTATATTAGCCACAAACAAACCCAAATCTAGATAGGCCAGTGTTATAGTCCCAGCAGACATAAAACTGTGAAATACTTTGCGTGAATGTTGTGTTTGTATGCTATATATAACATAAAGTGCCTCCAAACGGTACTTTGGAATTACCACATAGAAATACGCTTAAAAATAAATGTATTTGCACATGTACAACACTGTATATGCCTATGCCTTCCTTCTTGGAAGTAGCTCACCCTGTTATCAAGGAACATAAATACACTGAAGTGGGTCGCTTATAGGGACACATTACTGTATCATGGAGGCCGAAATGCCATGTTTACAAGGAGAAGTGGTGTATTTCAGATCCTTGCCTCATACACACACACCCCCACACACACACCCAAGTTATTTGCTCCGCCTTTGTTTCACTTGTGTCCGTTTAGTCACGATTCAAGTTCGGAGGAAGATGGCTCTGCTCTCAGGCGCACAAGGGGGACAGAGAAAGAGACAGACACTTCCCTAATATAGACATGTCAAACTGGCCGTCCGTCCCGCCCCGTCCGACCCCCTCCTCCTCCTCCCAGCCGGCACACTGCTGAAATCTGGACATATTCCTGCAATGACAACATCTGTTGCTTGAACCCCGTTTTTTGTGCACCTCATAGATCCTAAGATCTATGATCCATAGATAGATCTAGGCCTACATGGCAGACATTGAGCGTTGATCTTTCATGTTATAGACTAGGAACCGGGCTGGTGGGTGCTGGGTGGTGGGTTGGGTGGGGTGGGCTGGGGGTGGGGGGGTGACCCGTGTGCCGACTCCCTAATGCCCTCTCCGATCGTGCTCCCGAAAGGAGCCCGCAGCTGCTCCGCTCGGAGACCTGAGCTGGCTACTGGAAAAACTCACACACTGTGACAGAGTGAACCAAGTCCCAAGTCCCCCCCCCCCCCCTCATGGGGGCCTTGGTTATTTAGCAGTGCGGCAAAAGAAGCCGACGCACTTAGATACAGATACAGGCCTATTCGCTTGATCGTATAGCCCAGAACAGTGCACAGAAAACTCACCTCAGGTCGTGAGGAAAACCCGTCCCCCCCCTTTGGTCTTGGTAGTCTCCCCTTTGGTCTTGGTAGTCTCCCCGGTCGCAGTAACGCAGTAACGCGGTAACGGTCAATTTCCAATTGGATCGCACTCAGAATAACAGCCGCGCGTTCATGAGCGCGTGGAGAGACGCACTAGAGACTGAGCCTATGATACGTGACGCACCTCGGCACGGAGAGAGAGAGAGAGAGAGAGAGAGAGAGAGAGAGAGAGAGAGAGAGAGAGAGAGAGAGAGAGAGAGAGGGCTATTGGGCAGAGCAGAGAGGGGGGGGTAGAGATGTGTGTGTGTGTGTGTGTGTAGACCGTTGGGGGGGCGGGGGGGGGGGGGTGATGGGGGGAGCGAGGTGCCGTCTATTTTGGAACCGACTGTGCCCAGAATGTGAGCGCGAGGGCCGCTCGTTACGTCGGCGCGCAACGCGGACAGCGTCGCGGTGAAGGTGGCGCGTCTGCGCCGATCGGAGCTCTTTGGTTGGACTCTGTGACCAGTCATCGTGTGTCTTATTCACGCAAAATATGTGAAAGAGTGGTCATATAGGATTGGCCAAAGCCTGCTATAGGCTACCAAATGAATGATTGAACAACCCTGACGCGAGGTAAACGTACACATGGTTCCAGATCCAGATCCAAGTGTGAATGGTTTTGGAAGGACTTTATGAGCAAAACAAATTAGTGTTTTATTACGCCTACAACGGCAACGTATACCAAAACATCTACCAAACCAGGAACAGCGCCACTAGCCTACGTGTGGCCACATATTATCAGAGAATACCAGAGAATGCATAGGAAAGAAGTTAAAGGGGCTATAGACGATGTTGCAGATGTCGCACTAGAGCACCAGCATCTCAAAGCACAACAATTGGGAGTGTTCTTTACCTTCTTAACTCATCTCGTCATGAACGCGCAGCCGGACCGGACACCAAAACAAAGAAAATAGAAGCTCAGATTACAACACACACAGAGGGAGGGTGCCTTCATTCTCTGGTCAGGACGCCATTACTCCACTATATCTCTGCATAGCCAATAGTTGTTTGCTGCTATATTAATGTTCAGGATATCGTCTATAGCCCCTTTAAGAGTAACTATTTTCTATTTTCTGCCATTTACGCCATTTTCTCCTCATGACAAAGTCAATATGTTTCATACCGTGTCCCGCCGTGTGTAGTCTACGCTTGTTCGAATTCCACCTGTGCCACTGAGTTTTTAGATTAAACAGTGAGCCTGAATTTGTTTCATGTCATGTTATTAAATTCAGGATTGTTTTTGTATATATTATAATATTTTATGGAACACGCATGGAAAACACATCTGTGATTAGAACAAAAAAAGTGTGAGAAAAGTGTCTATTTGCACCCGGGTGAGAATAGCCACACGGCCACGCCAAACTTGAAGAACTGGTCCACAAGCCAAGTGTTCTTAAATGACCACAATTATGAGGATGGTGAGGTGCAGGAAACTGCGTTGTGCATATTCTGTGGTGTAGTGGTTTGCTTAACATGCAAAAACTCCCCGGTTCGAAACCACTGGGGTTTAACATAGTTTAAGACCATTAACGGGGAAGCCATTTGTACCTAGTAGATGTCAAACAAGGGAAGCCAAAACCAACATTGCATTCGGACATAAGGAAAGAACATCATTGCTGCTGTCGTCATCATGTGGTGTGTTCTTTGAGGAAGAAGGCCGCCGACACAGGATCGCTTTTAACTCACTTTATTTGTTTAGCTTTAGGTATATTATCTATGAAGCAAATGGAGAGGAATTGTAAAATTCACGCGCGGAGCTACCCCTTAACTGGATATCTAATAGATACGCTGCCTGGGGGTTTCTGCCCTTCCCCCGGATGTGTGGTTTGGTAGTACCTGGGCAGGCGTGGCCTCTATGACGCATAATATGCTCTGATTGGCTAGTGTTGCACGCCCGCCCCCAATGTATTATGTGTGCCGCCATCTGGTGGCCAGGTGCGGTTAATACAACTTATATATTTATTTCTATTCCCTAGTGGCTATGTGTAGATATTACAGCCTGTTGATACATATGTGCGGTTATACATTCGTCACAATCATCATGTTCATTAGTGTATTGATGTAGTTACTCTCTCTCGCTTGCTCTCTCTCTCTCTCTCTCTCTCTCTCTCACCCCAACTGGTCAAGGCAGATGACCACCCACCTAGAGCCGAAGGGTCTGTCCAAGGTTTCTGCCTTTTAACAGGCAGTTTTTCCTTGCCCCCGTGCCAAGTGCTTGCTCATGGTGGTACTGTTGGGTCTCTGTAAATGTTATTAGGAGTTCGGTCTAGACCTGGGGCCTCATTTATAAAGGTCTCTGCCCACGAAAATGTTGTGGAAACAGGGCTGAAATGTGCGTACGCATCTTTCACCGCCAACGTCGTGATTTATAGAAAAAAACCTTGCGGAAAAGAGTGCGCAGTTCTACGCATACTTTCACCCTGGAATAAAGCTCCCGCAAAGTTTTTCAAACAGTGAACTCCGGAGACGACCACAGGAAGTTGGTGGCGGTAATGCACCATATCGGTTTGCAAACCGCCAATAACGCCAAAAGAAGAAGAACACGCCACCGTCCGTTATCCAATGCACATTGCGCACCACATACTATGACTTTGGATTTATTTATTCATTTTATAAAAAGCACCCATTATGAAATATGAATTAAGGCAATATTATGTATCACTTAAAAGTTTCATTAATTACCTTCATAAATAGGCCTACATTCAATAAGCCTGTGGCCATTTGAAATTAATGCCCCTATTGGCCTATCAATAATGCAAGGCCTATAAATAGTGGTCTGATGGCCTCTGTATTCTAACGTGCGCTAATATGGCAGCCTTGGCATTGCTCGAGGATATGGCGAGAGGTATGCGACGCGAGCGCGTTTTTAGGGACCACGAAGATTACCTGGCCGACGATGATGAATGGCTAATAAGCCGTTTCAGGCTTCCTAGAGCCATTCTCGTGCAAATCTGTGGTGAACTGGAATTAGCTTTAGAACGGCCTACTCGCCGGAATAGGTCCATACCTGTGCAGGTACAAGTATTGACCACCCTTGGATTTTTGGCTACCGGGACGTTCCAGCGCGAGCTTGCCGATAGGTCCGGCATATCACAGCCATCACTGAGCGCGATTATGCCAGCCGTGTGGAGAGGTTTGATTGAATTGACCCCTCGTTACATAACGTTTCCCTATACTGCTGTTGAACAGGCCAACATTAAAATGCAATTTGCCGCAATGTCCGGTTTTCCTAATGTAATCGGAGCTATTGACGGCACACATATTGCGATAAAAGCACCGACTGATAATGACTATGCTTATGTCAATCGGAAGCAATACCATTCAGTCAATGTGCAAATCATATGCAATGCAGACATGACATTTTTAAATGTCGTGGCTCGTTGGCCAGGCTCAACCCACGACTCTTTTATGTTGAGACAAAGTAGTGTAGGAAGAAGGCTCCAGGCTGGCGCTGTGCAGGATGGTTGGCTTCTGGGTATGTATATGTGCGTTTTTGGTGTCATAAAAAAACGTTTACGTAGAGTGGTTTTCCAACATTTTACAACCTACAATTATCATGCAGGAGATAGTGGGTATCCCCTGAGGAGCTGGCTCCTCACTCCCTTCTCCAACCCACAAACCCAAGCTCAGCTAAACTACAATGACATGCATGCGCGCGCTCGGGTGGTGGTAGAGCGCTCCATTGGCCTTTTCAAATCTCGCTGGAGGTGCCTGGATAAGTCTGGAGGAATCCTGTTGTATACACCTGAAAAGGTTTGCGCCATTATCCGGGCATGTGCAGTTTTGCACAATATAGCACAGAGGCACAGAATTCCTGCACCTGCTTCCATATTGCCCGACGACATGGATGCGCACGCGGCGAATGAGGACCACGCTCCTAGAGCTGTTGAATTGCGCGAACAAGTGATGGGGCGTTTATGGACAGGTAAGACACACAACATACTTTTTTAGCTCTTTTATTGCACAACAAATGTCAGACAATACACTTCGGCAGTCAATTTACCGATGGCTTCTATAATTTCTTTCTGTGACTGCAGCACGGCATCAGTGAGGACACGGGCCGAGGGCACGCCGCGAATGGCGCCTGATGGAGTGGAGCGTGCGCTGGAGGCTGACGCAGGGGCGCTGGAGGCTGACGCAGGGGCGCTGGAGGCTGACGCAGGGGCGCTGGAGGCTGACGCAGGGGCGCTGGAGGCTGACGCAGGGGCGCTGGAGGCTGACGCAGGGGCGCTGGGTGCGCTGGTGCCTGGGTCGCTGGGTGCGCAGGAGCCTGGGTCGCTGAGGCCGCTGGTGCATGGAGGGCTGCTGGCATCTGGTGCACTGTCCATCCGGGACCTCTCGCCTGCATGTGGCAGAAAAATAAAGCCCATTGAAATTTAATTTCGGTCTCATGTTATTTATATGCGTGTATGTGTTTATAATGAATGGTATAAGCTTCAATACAACTTTTCAATCTCACTTACCTGCGTCTGTGTCCCCCTCATCCTCGGGCACAATTCCTGAGAGCAATGTTTCCCCCATGATGCCAGCAACCCTCTCGTCCAGAGGTGATGGTGGGGGCTTCCCCGACCCACCTCCAGTGATGAGGACACTCTGGCGGTATTCAGTGATCCTCTTTTTAGAATCTACCTTCATGTCCGACCACTTCTTTTTAATTTCACCAAATGATCTTTGTGTCGAACTGACCTCATTCACAGCAGCTGCCACGGACTGCCATGATATTTGTTTGTTCTTCTTGGTTACCCCTGTACTTAGGCTCCCGAATAAAATACTTTTGCGGTGGTCAACTTCATTGAGAAGCACTTCTATTTCACAGTTCGAAAAACGCATTTTCTTCTTGGAAGGTGGATCCATTTCGGTGTAATGATAGCTCAGCAAAGGCTCCTTATATACTTATAAATATTAAGTGATTAATTAGCATTGACCTTATAAGGACTATTATGGGACGAACTTGGGAGGAGCATGGCGCTCGTGCACGCACGCCAAATTCAACGCAAGTTGGTATTTATAACGAGAAGAGTGCGTACAGGTGTACGCACATTCTGAGGTTTGGGCGTACGCAATGTTCTACGCAGGGTTTCACGCAGAGTTTTATAAATGAGGCCCCTGCTCCATTTGAAAAGTGCCCTGAGATAACTTCTGTTATGAATTGGCGCTATACAAATAAGATTGGTCCCTATCTCAACCATTCAACTGTCTATCAGACCCAAATGCTTTTACCCAGTTTCAAACCAGGGACCTTTCAAGTGTAAAGCTGACACGATAACCACAACACTACAGAAACAACTGTATCTTTGTGCTTTAGTAGCGACATGAATCCATGAATGACCACAATTTCTTGAGGGGGAGGAATTCCTTGTTTGATATCCTGTAAACATCTACTAGGTACAAATGGATTTCCCGTTAATGTTCTAAAATTGTGTAAAATCTTAAATGAACATAAATTGATCAAGTGCAGGCAGCAGCATTACATTGAGTTTAAACATTACACTGTCGATCAGAACCGAACGTTCCTACCCGGTTGAGAACTGGGGACCTTTCACGTGTGAGGCAAGCATGATAACCACTACACTACAAAAACTGCACAATGAAGCTTCCTGCACCTCCAGAAATGTGGGTGGTTTAAGAATTCACGTAGCTGCTAAAACCGAGAAAAGTAGATGTCTACTGAAAACACGACATTTTTAGGCAAAGTACACAGTTTCAGCTGTTTCTTTAGTGTAGTGGTTATCACGTTTGTCTCACACGCGAAAGGTCCCCCGTTCGATTTGGGTCTTATAGCTGGTTGAGATCGGAACTCATTGATCCTTTCCTGATGTCAATGCAGGTTTTGGCTTTGCTAGTTTGATATCTTGTCAACATCTACAAATGGCTTTCACGTTAGTCATGTGTTCTAAAATGTTATCAAATTCCCTATGTTTCTGACCGGTTTCTAACCTGGGACCTTTCACGTGTTAGGCTAACGTGATAACCACTACACTACAGAAACTGCAGAACGCAGCTTCCTGCACCTCCAAAAATTTGCGTCGTTTTAGAATTCATACAGCTGCTAAAAACGAGAAAAGTAGATGTCTACTGAAAGCACGACATTTTCAGGCAAAGTACAAATATACAGCTGTTTCTGTAGTGTAGTGGTTATCACATTCTCCTCACATGTGATAGGTCCCCGGTTCGAAACCGGGCAGAAACATTTGGGTCTAATAGCCGGTTGAAATCGGAACTCATTGAGCCTTTCCTGATGTCAATGCAGGTTTTGGCTTTCCTTGTTTGATATCATGTCAACATCTACTAGGTACAAATGGCTTTCCCATTAATGTTCTAAAAATGTATCAAGTTCCAGATGTTTCTGGCCGGTTTCGAACCAGGGACCTTTCGCGTGTTAGGCGAACGTGATAACCACTACACTACAGAAACTGCACAATGCAGCTTCCTGCACCTCCAGAAATTTGGGTCGTTTAAGAATTCATACAGCTGCTAAAAACGAGAAAAGTAGATGTCTACTGAAAGCATGACATTTTTAGGCAAAGTACAGCTATACAGCTGTTTTTGTAGTGTAGTGGTTATCACGTTTGCCTCACACGCGAAAGGTCCCCGGTTTGAAACCGGGCAGTAACATTTGGGTCTAATAGCTGGTTGAGATCGGAACTCCTTGATCCTTTCCTGATATCAATGCAGGTTTTGGCTTTGCTAGTTTGATATCATATCAACATCTACAAATGGCTTTCACGTTAGTCATGTGTTCTAAAATGGTACCAAATTCCCTATGTTTCTGACCGGTTTCGAACCTGGGACCTTTCACGTGTTAGGCGAACGTGATAACCACTACACTACAGAAACTGCAGAATGCAGCTTCCTGCACCTCCAGAAATTTGCGTTGTTTTAGAATTCATACAGCTGCTAAAAACAAGAAAAGTAGATGTCTACTGAAAGCACGACATTTTCAGGCAAAGTACAAATTTTCAGCTGTTTCTGTAGTGTAGTGGTTATCACATTCTCCTCGCATGCGATAGGTCCAGAAACATTTGGGTCTAATAGCCGGTTGAAATCGGAACTCATTGATCCTTTCCTGATGTCAATGCAGGTTTTGGCTTTCCTTGTTTGATATCATGTCAACATCTACTAGGTACAAATGGCTTTCCCATTAATGTTCTAAAAATGTATCAAATTCCAGATGTTTCTGGCCGGTTTCGAACCAGGGACCTTTCGCGCGGGAGCCGAATATAGTTAAGCGTAACTTCCCTTAACTTTTCCCATTCATTCTCTATGGTAGTTCTTATCACTACGGATGTAATATATTTTTGGCCATAAGCGGGTTTTTGGGGGCGCTGTTTCTACAGTTTGAAGAAGAGTAGGCGTACAGAGTGAAGAAGAGGAATGACTGAACAGGTAGCGGCGGCACCCATTTATCTATCTATGTATCTATCTATATATATATCTATTTATCTATCCAACTATAAATCTATAACAACTATAAACTGTCTGTGTCATATAAAGATATCTATGTAGTATGAAAGGGATAATGTACAGTGAGACGGTCATTATTGAGAAATAAACCCCCTGGGTGATTCAAGACCCCCCGCTTCGCGTCGAACTGCGTAAACAAATCAGTAATAACACAAAATATAAGCATTCATAATGTAGTATTCAAGAAGCCGTGTAATAAAAAATGATGTTACCTAGTCATTATAAATGTAATTCTGTCATTTTAATTATTACTGTGTAATATGCACGGTGTTTTGCTGTGTACAGAAGATAATGAAGAAGACCATCAGCTTTTTCCCTGGAAGGATGAAGGTCTCTTTCAGGAAGGGTCCATCTGGCCATCTACGGCAGGACCCCTCTGATGAGGCCATGAGGATCAAAAATAATCCTGCGCTTCAGGACAGGTCTCCTGCTCGGAAACATGACCTTGTGAAGGTTGATGCCCTCACTGTGGTCGTTCGGCGGGGTGGGGATGTGTCTGACCAACAGGAGCTGATGGGGGAGTATGTACTACAGTTTGGTAAATACAAGGGGAAATCATTCCGTTGGCTCCTGGAGAATAATGTTGGCTACATCATCTACCTCATCAAGAAGGTAGATGAGGAGGAGAGAGATGGACGCTTCAACCCCCAGGGACACAGCAAGGACAGCCTTCTCTCATTTCTCGAGTATGCCAGGAGCTTCCAGGAAATCGAAGACCTTCATAAGTACCTACTCTCCAGGCAGCCTGCAGCACCAGTGGCCTCAGAGGCCGACAATCTTGTTGGATTTGGAGCCAGGACCAAGGACACCTGGAGGCAGATCTGGGAGAGCAGGGCAGACGGATATGCTGCCTTCGTCTTAGGAGTCAAGTGCATCCAAAACAGCAAGATGTACAACCTGCAGCAGTACCTGCTCAAGCAGCCACCTGCAAAAGCCTCCACTACATCAGCTGCCTCCACACCTACATCTACAACAGGTGAGCTCACACAAATATGCAAACTCGTGTTGTATGTGAACATTTAATGTACTTAACACATTATTAATGTTATTGTTTAATCTCCTAGCGATGGAGGAGGATGAGGAGCTGGAGAGAGGGATGTTAAATATTTCTCCCTCTAAATTTGTCACTGAACTACGTAGGTGGATCTAATTTATAGTAATAAGAGGAAGTTGTAAAAAAAAAAAAAAAAGTTTCTTTACACCCTTACTGTACATGATACAAGTCTAATGTTACCTGTGCTTTCAGGGCCAGAAGCAGCAGTCCCCATAGCCACAGCTGCGTCTCCAGCAACAGGTTTTTCGCCATCAGTGTGGAAGGAGGATTCTGTTTTCACCAGAATTCACCTGCCATTACTAGTTTGTTATTTTGGCCGTGTTCTGGCCTGTTTTGATGTGTGTGTTCTTTTATTCTATAAAAGGTCTGACATGTCAGCGATGAGGGTGAGTGTTCACGAGTTCTCTTTTTGCATGCTTGTTGCAGTGGTGGTTCAAGGGTTTGGCATGGAAATGAACATGTGAGCAAGAGAGCAGGAATAACACTTGATTTCTTTTAACAGTGAGGAGTAAACCAACAGCTGCTGCTACACGGTCAAAGTCCAGTATCACTGCTTCTCCTCTGCAAGGTTAATATACATGCACATACAGCCCATCTTTATTCACTGTGAAGATGATTTCCAGTTTTGTGACGTTTCCTTTTTGTTTTTGTTCTTTTCTGTTTCACTAGCTACCTCCGTTCCAGTGAAGACCCCTCTCCCAATACCTCCTCAGCTGCTCGCTTTGGCTCCATCCTTGACATCATTGCCTGTTGTTTCAAATGAACAAAGTATGACATTTCATTTTATTTTAATTGTCCACATCCTATAATACAATATGTATCCCATGTTGATGGCTCCATTTTGGTCCAAACCTTTGCCTCAATGTTTGCACTGCTGTCATATGATGAGGACCTGTCCTATTGACATTATCTGTTCATCGTGTAATGACTCCCTCACTCTTCCGTTTTGTGTTATGCAGCTCTGCCACACCCTACCTCTCATCCGGTACAGCCTGCAGTCTCTGCTCAGCCTGCAGCCTCTCACCCGTCACCTCCTGTTCATCCTGCAGCCACTGCCCCCAGCTACGACCATGATGTCAGCTCCTGGAATTGCTCTCACCATCAAAGAGTATGGATGAAGACAGAGATGGAGGCGATGGGGCTATGGCCAGGGTCCCGACCGGTCCGACATCTGGGGAACATGATCTCCTTGTGGCGACATCCACCTCAGCCCGAGCTCATAAACACCACCTCTGAGCTGCCGTCACCCAACTACTTTCAGCTCCATCCATTTTTCATTTGGAAGCCAGAGCATGACCTGATGGAGAGGGTGAGGAACAATTACATCCTGCCTTGCTTCTACGGCTGTCCCAACCCCCAGGTTGCCTCCTCTGGTGTGGGGAGGCCTCGGGTGATAGTTGGCATAAGCGGCCAGTACTACATATTGGCCTCCCGTCTGGGCTGCAAGGTATGCAGACGGCACTGGTTTGCAGACAAGCCGCAGTGGGTGGACATGCTGCCGAAGCGATTTCAGAACATCTTGCCAGCCTTCATCACCCATAAGAAGGCAATCTGCAAGACTGTGATGGATGAGCTGAGACGCAGCGGCAAGTCACCGAATGACATGGCCAACCAGATTAGGGAGATGCTGAATCTGAAATACGAAAGAGCCCACCTGGCCTACCTGCTCAGCGTGCAGAACACTAGGGATGCTGAAGCAGGGGTGTATGGACAGAGCACCATCACTGGGTTTCTGAGACGCGAGGACTCACCTGCTCCATTTAGGGAGTATGAAGATGCAGATGGCTGGTATGGAGTGTCTGTGACTTCACACTACCTGACAGAGTGCCTCCTCCAAGAGTACCAGCGGCAAGAGCTAGCTCTCACACTCCTGCTACAGGGTACCTTTGGACAGGTCTTCAGGTCCGACCACACTCGCAGAGTGGCAAGTAAGGTCACGTTATCATCTGGCACTATGTCATCCTATGCCATTATGAATGAGAACTGGATGATCCTGTCCTGGGTGATGCTGCAGTCAGAGGGTGACCAGCGCCTGGAGCCTATGTACGAGGGGCTGGCTCGCCGCTACAGTTCTGCTGGAATAGAGAAGGCCAAGTACCAGTGGGTGGACAGGTATGAATCACAATAAATCATAACTAGTTTAAGTACTTATTTTACATACATCTGATTCATAATTATTCAGATATGTAATGGAAACATAATGCTGACACCATTCACTTACATTTTTCCATTAATAATTTCAAATTTCTATTTTCTCTTCATGTCCAAACACAGAGACTGCTGTGCTGCTTTCAGAGTCCCAGACTCAAAGCCTCGGGAGCACCTCTTGTGGGATTCCTGGAGGACCACAGATGCTGTTGTGGCAGAGGTGACCTCCGGGAACTTGGCCAACACCTGTGCCTCACGGAGCAAGTTCAACAACGACATAGTTGTCAAGTTGGACTTGTTCCACTGCATGCGGCGGTTCACCAGGGAGTGAGTCTCGGAGCATCATCCACTCTACAGCTCCTTCTGCAAGTTTCTCTCTGCAGCCTTCACTGTAGTAGACCAGAGTGACCTGGAGAAGCTGAAGGAAGCGTACACCTTCTGTAGGATTGCTCCTGCCATTCCAACCAAGCAGCACATCAGGGAGCACTGCAGGACAAAGGTGCCACATCCGAGGGAACTGGTGCAGAGAGTCGAACAGGTCTTCCACCATTTCCACCTGGCTAAGGACCCCAACGACGTGCTCCTCTTCAAAGCCGTCCATGCTGAAGGTCTGGAGGATCCAGCGTGTGCACATCCTGAGAGGCTGCCTGAGTGACCCGGAAGTGGAGGATGGGATCCTCTATAGGTACGGCAGGACCCTGCAGCTGAATCACACCAAGGGCGAGGGGGGCGGCTGTGCCTATCTGGATCCCTGTGAGGGGGACCTCCCAGCAGGAGGGCTTTCATTTCCACCAGGCTCGGTGGGTGACCGGTAACCAGGTCTCCACTGAGCTGTTCCAGGCCCAGGGTTTGACAGGAGTCGTGCGCTGGAACTTCCAGAGGCTGGTGGACTTAAAACAGCCTGACGTTGTCCTACCTGCTGTGTTTGACCCTGTGCTGATCATGGATCTGAACGTGGCATCAGTGAAAGTGACAGGGCAGGCCAAATATCCAGTGCTGCACGTGTCCAACAGGGACACAGGGGGAGAGGTTTGGCCTCCAGTATCTAGAGCCAGTCTGTCGTCCAGTTCCCCTCAACTGGGACAAACACAAGTCCCAAAAGAAAGTTCCTCCGGTGACTCCTGTAGCTCCAGAGACAGAACAGCAGTCCTGCCAGCAGTCCCCTGTCCAAGCTGTGGTGTTCCACTTCCCCGCTGCCCCTGTTGTTTCTTCTGAGGCCTTGGAGGGAGAAACCTCTGAGGTAAGTACTCGTATTCACTCCCTCACACTCTTCAGCTTTTTGATTATTGTCACTTTAAGCTAATACGCCCTCTGTTTCAGGAGAAGATGGAAATGGGTGAGCTGGCATCCCTTTGTGCTGAAACCCATCCAGCCCCACCAGCAAAGGCCCCAGCCTCACGGGATTCCTCCCCACAAGCTGCCCTGATGGATACAGGTAATTCAGATTATATCACACACATGCTTAATAGTGTAGCCATTCTCTCTCTCTCACACACAGTCTCACTCACTCACTCACTCACTTTTCTCTCTCTCTCACACACACACACACACACTCTCTCTCTCTCTCTCTTACTTATTCACTCTCTCTTCTGTCTCTCTCTTACACACGCACGCACGCACGCGCGCGCACACACACACACACACACACACACACACATGGTTTAAACTAATGATTTGTCATTAAGGCTTTGTCATTAAAATAATTCTGTGCCTCTCTTTCAGATCTAAAGAGCACTCCACCACTGCCCCCAAGAGCTTCTCCGCGAGCTGCCCGCACTGGCCCCATTAAGACTGGAGGTCTAATATTCGTGTTGGACCACAGCCGATGGACAGAGCCCATGAGAGCTGCCATCGATGGACTCCTGGCCAAGCATCATGGCAGGAAAGAAATCCTAAAGTGGGTGGATGCTGACTATGCTGCCCTGGTTCAAAGGTCATGCAGGGATCCCAACAGCCTCCTGCACCCCACCACCAGACAGCATATCTCGCGATACGTCAAGCATGTAGCTAAGCTCAAGAACGCTAGCACATCATTAAACACCAGCCCGGAGAAGCTCCTGGAGACCCAGCAGCTGTGGCAGAGTCTGACTGCAGAAGAGGTCAGTGTCCCAGTCACAACTCTGCCACCTGCTGTGGTAAACCCCCCAGCAGTCAACCCTTCCCAGAGTGCCACCACTAACCAGGCAGAAATAGAAAGGGTGGTGAGGGAGGTCCTGGAAAAGACAGCCCAGCAGCAGCAGCAGCAGAAGAAGAAGAAGTTGACGAGGACCTGCCTCGCATGTGGCCAGCCGAAGTCCCGCTACCTTGGGGATGGATCATCCATCCACTTTTTCCACCAGGCTGGAGAGGTGAGGTACTTCTTCTGCTCGAAAAAAGTCTACCAGACTTATGCAGGAGAAGGCCTCACCAATCCAAGGATGTCTTTTGAGGACTTTGCTGCCACTCCCTTCTACCAGCGGGAGCTGGAGTCATCAAAAGCGAGGGGGGCAGAGAGAAAGAGGGTCAAAGAGGAACGAAGCAAAATAAAAACTGAGCAGCACACCTTTGGCCGCCTTTGCCAGTTCTGCCACCAGCCCCTCAAACAAGGCCCCACAAGCCCACATATTCACACCACCTTCCCTGGGGTTACTGGCAAATATATATACTGCCCACAAAAAGTGTTGGTCCCTGTACCGGACACAGGGATGACCGACACCATGACCTGGAGGGACTTTCAACAGTCCAAACATTATGGGGCTGAAAAGCAGAGGTGGACAGAGGAGGAGGGAGGGAGGGGCTAGGCTTGTGTCTGTTACACCACGTCCGGCTACACGGTCCAACAATCCCATCTAGTGGCAGCTTGTCGCCACTCATCATCATTCCCCCAACACACCTGTTGGCAATTGGCAATCACCATTCCCTATTTAAGCCAGGGTTCTCCAGCCAGCCGATGCCAGTTTGTGCTCTTGTTTACCAAACCTCTTACCAGTGATCCAGTACCTGTCTGTTACTGAACCCCGCCTGCCTGACTACCCGCCTGTTGCCAAACCCCGCCTGCCTGACTACCCGCCTGTTGCCGAACCCTGTTGCCGAACCCTGTTGCCGAACCCTGCCTGCCTGACTACCCGCCTGTTGCTGAACCCTGTTGCTGAACCCTGCCTGCCTGACTACCCGCCTGTTGCCGAACCCCGCCTGCCTGACTACCCGCCTGTTGCCGAACCCCGCCTGCCTGACTACCCGCCTGTTGCCGAACCCCGCCTGCTGGACTACCCGCCTGTTGCCGAACCCCGCCTGCCTGACTACCCGCCTGTTGCCGAACCCCGCCTGCTGGACTACCCGCCTGTTGCCGAACCCCGCCTGCCTGACTACCCGCCTGTTGCCGAACCCCGCCTGCCTGACTACCCGCCTGTTGCCGAACCCCGCCTGCCTGACTACCCGCCTGTTGCTGAACCCTGTTGCCGAACCCTGCCTGACTGCCCGCCTGTTGCCGACCCATCGCCTGTCCGACTGCCCGCTTGTTGCCGACCCCTCGCCTGTCCGACTGCCTGCCTGATGCCGAACCCCTGCCTGCCCTATTACCGCGGGCCTAGCCTGGCCTGTTGCTATTTCCCTTTTGTGTAAATAAATTCCCTGTCTTTTCATCCCGTCTCCGCCTCCCTGTGTTCAGCGCTTGGGTCCACCCGTCCTGTTCCCTAACAGTGTCTGTATCTTTGCTATATCTGTATATTTGTTCTGTACATGTGTTTTTATTAATCAATTCAAACTAAAGCAAAGACATTGATATTGTCCTTATACAGAATATGCATACCTTATATTATAATTGCAAAGGCAGTCAACATTAACCAAATAAGCAATGCATTTATATTACAAGTTAAGCTAAGCTTTTTACACTAAACAAATACACAGGTGTGTGTTGCACAAAGGCATTGATCATAGTTTATCCCCTCATCTTTTGTAGGAGAAATAATTAGTATTGATATAATGATGGTCTACATTTAAGGACCATAATATATAATATACAATTGTTAGGAATACAATCCAGGCAATTCAACATTAGTTGAATTGCAACAGATTTGAACCGAGGTATCAAACAAAATTCTGAAATAAGTTGAACATTTCTATTGGCTGACTGAAGAACTGGCCAAAAATATGGACCTTATATTATAATTGCAAAGGCAGTCAACTTTAACTAAAAAAGCAATGCATTTATATTACAAGTTAAGCTAGGCTTTTTACACTAAACAGACATTAAACAAATACACAGGTGTGTGTTGCACAAAGGCATTGATCATAGTTTGTCCCCTCATCTTTTGTAGGAGAAATAATTAGTATTGATATAATGATGGTCTACATTTAAGGACCATAATATATAATATACAATTGTTAGGAATACAATCCAGGCAATTCAACATTAGTTGAATTCAACATTAGCTGAATTGCAACGGATTTGAACCGAGGTATCAAACAAAGTTCTGAAATAAGTTGAACATTTCTATTGGCTGACTGAAGAACCGGCCAAAAATATGGGTCCATCGACGTGATTGGCTGGAAGTTCGTTATAGCTATATTCGGCTGGCCTTCGCGTGTGAAGCGAACGTGATAACCACTACACTACAGAAACAGCGGTATGGCTGCACTTTGCCTAAAAATGTCACGCTTTCAGTAGACATCTACTTTTCTCGTTTTTAGCAGTTGTATGAATTCTTAAACGACCCAAATTTCTGGAGGTGCAGGAAGATGTATTGCGCAGTTTCTGTAGTGTAGTGGTTATCACGTTCGCCTAACACGCGAAAGGGCTCCGGTTCAAAACCAGACAGAAACATTGGGAATTTGATGCACTTTTAGAACATTAACGTGATTGTAGATGTTGATATGATATCAAACAAGGAAAGCGAAAACTTGCATTGACATCAGGAAAGTAACAATGAGTTTCGATCTCAAATAAAAGCGTAAAGCGAATGAGATAACCACTACACTACAGAAACAGCTGGATGGCTGTACTTTGCCTAATAATTTCGAGCTTTCAGTAGCCATCTAATTTTCTCGTTTTTAGCAGCTATATGAATTCTTAAATGACCCAAATTTCTGGAGGCGCAGGAAGCTGCGTTGTGCAGTTTCTGTAGTGTAGTGGTTATCACGTTCGGCTAACACGCGAATGGTCCCCTGTTTGAATCCGGGCAGAAACATATGGATTTTGATACATTTTTAGAATTTTTGAGAAGGGAAAGCCATTTGTATCTAGTAGATGTTGATATGATATCAAAGAAGGAAAGCGAAAACTTGCCTTGACATCAGGAAAGTAACAATGAGTTCCGATCTCACCAGCTATCAGACCCAAATGTTTCTGCCCGGTTTCGAACCGGGGACCTTTCACGTGTGAGGCGAACGTGATAACCACTACACTACAGAAACAGTTGTATATTTGTACTTTGCCTGAAAATGTCGTACTTTCAGCAGACATCTACTTTTCTCATTTTTAGCAGCTGTATGAATTCTTAAACGACCCAAATTTCTGGAGGTGCAGGAAGCTGCATTGTGCAGTTTCTGTAGTGTAGTGGTTATCACGTTTGCCTAACACGCGAAAGGTCCCCGGTTCGAAAGGGAAAGCCATTTGTATCTAGCAGATTTTGACATGATATCAAACAAGGAAAGCGAAAACTTGCATTGACATCAGGAAAGCATCAATAAATTCCGATCTCAAACATCTATCAGACCCAAATGCTTCTGCTCGGTTTCGAACCAGGGACCTTTCGCGTGTAAAGCGAACGTGATAACCACTACACTACAGAAACAGCGGTATGGCTGTACTTTGCCTAAAAATGTCACGCTTTCAGTAGACATCTACTTTTCTCGTTTTTAGCAGTTGTATGAATTCTTAAACGACCCAAATTTCTGGAGGTGCAGGAAGATGTATTGCGCAGTTTCTGTAGTGTAGTGGTTATCACGTTCGCCTAACACGCGAAAGGGCTCCGGTTCAAAACCGGACAGAAACATTGGGAATTTGATGCACTTTTAGAACATTAACGTGATTGTAGATGTTGATATGATATCAAACAAGGAAAGCGAAAACTTGCATTGACATCAGGAAAGTAACAATGAGTTTCGATCTCAAATAAAAGCGTAAAGCGAATGAGATAACCACTACACTACAGAAACAGCTGGATGGCTGTACTTTGCCTAATAATTTCGAGCTTTCAGTAGCCATCTAATTTTCTCGTTTTTAGCAGCTATATGAATTCTTAAATGACCCAAATTTCTGGAGGCGCAGGAAGCTGCGTTGTGCAGTTTCTGTAGTGTAGTGGTTATCACGTTCGGCTAACACGCGAATGGTCCCCTGTTTGAATCCGGGCAGAAACATATGGATTTTGATACATTTTTAGAATTTTTGAGAAGGGAAAGCCATTTGTATCTAGTAGATGTTGATATGATATCAAAGAAGGAAAGCGAAAACTTGCCTTGACATCAGGAAAGTAACAATGAGTTCCGATCTCACCAGCTATCAGACCCAAATGTTTCTGCCCGGTTTCGAACCGGGGACCTTTCACGTGTGAGGCGAACGTGATAACCACTACACTACAGAAACAGTTGTATATTTGTACTTTGCCTGAAAATGTCGTACTTTCAGCAGACATCTACTTTTCTCATTTTTAGCAGCTGTATGAATTCTTAAACGACCCAAATTTCTGGAGGTGCAGGAAGCTGCATTGTGCAGTTTCTGTAGTGTAGTGGTTATCACGTTTGCCTAACACGCGAAAGGTCCCCGGTTCGAAAGGGAAAGCCATTTGTATCTAGCAGATTTTGACATGATATCAAACAAGGAAAGCGAAAACTTGCATTGACATCAGGAAAGCATCAATAAATTCCGATCTCAAACATCTATCAGACCCAAATGCTTCTGCTCGGTTTCGAACCAGGGACCTTTCGCGTGTAAAGCGAACGTGATAACCACTACACTACAGAAACAGCGGTATGGCTGTACTTTGCCTAAAAATGTCACGCTTTCAGTAGACATCTACTTTTCTCGTTTTTAGCAGTTGTATGAATTCTTAAACGACCCAAATTTCTGGAGGTGCAGGAAGATGTATTGCGCAGTTTCTGTAGTGTAGTGGTTATCACGTTCGCCTAACACGCGAAAGGGCTCCGGTTCAAAACCGGACAGAAACATTGGGAATTTGATGCACTTTTAGAACATTAACGTGATTGTAGATGTTGATATGATATCAAACAAGGAAAGCGAAAACTTGCATTGACATCAGGAAAGTAACAATGAGTTTCGATCTCAAATAAAAGCGTAAAGCGAATGAGATAACCACTACACTACAGAAACAGCTGGATGGCTGTACTTTGCCTAATAATTTCGAGCTTTCAGTAGCCATCTAATTTTCTCGTTTTTAGCAGCTAAGGGAAAGCCATTTGTATCTAGCAGATTTTGACATGATATCAAACAAGGAAAGCGAAAACTTGCATTGACATCAGGAAAGCATCAATAAATTCCGATCTCAAACATCTATCAGACCCAAATGCTTCTGCCCGGTTTCGAACCAGGGACCTTTCGCGTGTAAAGCGAACGTGATAACCACTACACTACAGAAACAGCGGTATGGCTGTACTTTGCCTAAAAATGTCACGCTTTCAGTAGACATCTACTTTTCTCGTTTTTAGCAGTTGTATGAATTCTTAAACGACCCAAATTTCTGGAGGTGCAGGAAGATGTATTGCGCAGTTTCTGTAGTGTAGTGGTTATCACGTTCGCCTAACACGCGAAAGGGCTCCGGTTCAAAACCGGACAGAAACATTGGGAATTTGATGCACTTTTAGAACATTAACGTGATTGTAGATGTTGATATGATATCAAACAAGGAAAGCGAAAACTTGCATTGACATCAGGAAAGTAACAATGAGTTTCGATCTCAAATAAAAGCGTAAAGCGAATGAGATAACCACTACACTACAGAAACAGCTGGATGGCTGTACTTTGCCTAATAATTTCGAGCTTTCAGTAGCCATCTAATTTTCTCGTTTTTAGCAGCTATATGAATTCTTAAATGACCCAAATTTCTGGAGGCGCAGGAAGCTGCGTTGTGCAGTTTCTGTAGTGTAGTGGTTATCACGTTCGGCTAACACGCGAATGGTCCCCTGTTTGAATCCGGGCAGAAACATATGGATTTTGATACATTTTTAGAATTTTTGAGAAGGGAAAGCCATTTGTATCTAGTAGATGTTGATATGATATCAAAGAAGGAAAGCGAAAACTTGCCTTGACATCAGGAAAGTAACAATGAGTTCCGATCTCACCAGCTATCAGACCCAAATGTTTCTGCCCGGTTTCGAACCGGGGACCTTTCACGTGTGAGGCGAACGTGATAACCACTACACTACAGAAACAGTTGTATATTTGTACTTTGCCTGAAAATGTCGTACTTTCAGCAGACATCTACTTTTCTCATTTTTAGCAGCTGTATGAATTCTTAAACGACCCAAATTTCTGGAGGTGCAGGAAGCTGCATTGTGCAGTTTCTGTAGTGTAGTGGTTATCACGTTTGCCTAACACGCGAAAGGTCCCCGGTTCGAAAGGGAAAGCCATTTGTATCTAGCAGATTTTGACATGATATCAAACAAGGAAAGCGAAAACTTGCATTGACATCAGGAAAGCATCAATAAATTCCGATCTCAAACATCTATCAGACCCAAATGCTTCTGCTCGGTTTCGAACCAGGGACCTTTCGCGTGTAAAGCGAACGTGATAACCACTACACTACAGAAACAGCGGTATGGCTGTACTTTGCCTAAAAATGTCACGCTTTCAGTAGACATCTACTTTTCTCGTTTTTAGCAGTTGTATGAATTCTTAAACGACCCAAATTTCTGGAGGTGCAGGAAGATGTATTGCGCAGTTTCTGTAGTGTAGTGGTTATCACGTTCGCCTAACACGCGAAAGGGCTCCGGTTCAAAACCGGACAGAAACATTGGGAATTTGATGCACTTTTAGAACATTAACGTGATTGTAGATGTTGATATGATATCAAACAAGGAAAGCGAAAACTTGCATTGACATCAGGAAAGTAACAATGAGTTTCGATCTCAAATAAAAGCGTAAAGCGAATGAGATAACCACTACACTACAGAAACAGCTGGATGGCTGTACTTTGCCTAATAATTTCGAGCTTTCAGTAGCCATCTAATTTTCTCGTTTTTAGCAGCTATATGAATTCTTAAATGACCCAAATTTCTGGAGGCGCAGGAAGCTGCGTTGTGCAGTTTCTGTAGTGTAGTGGTTATCACGTTCGGCTAACACGCGAATGGTCCCCTGTTTGAATCCGGGCAGAAACATATGGATTTTGATACATTTTTAGAATTTTTGAGAAGGGAAAGCCATTTGTATCTAGTAGATGTTGATATGATATCAAAGAAGGAAAGCGAAAACTTGCCTTGACATCAGGAAAGTAACAATGAGTTCCGATCTCACCAGCTATCAGACCCAAATGTTTCTGCCCGGTTTCGAACCGGGGACCTTTCACGTGTGAGGCGAACGTGATAACCACTACACTACAGAAACAGTTGTATATTTGTACTTTGCCTGAAAATGTCGTACTTTCAGCAGACATCTACTTTTCTCATTTTTAGCAGCTGTATGAATTCTTAAACGACCCAAATTTCTGGAGGTGCAGGAAGCTGCATTGTGCAGTTTCTGTAGTGTAGTGGTTATCACGTTTGCCTAACACGCGAAAGGTCCCCGGTTCGAAAGGGAAAGCCATTTGTATCTAGCAGATTTTGACATGATATCAAACAAGGAAAGCGAAAACTTGCATTGACATCAGGAAAGCATCAATAAATTCCGATCTCAAACATCTATCAGACCCAAATGCTTCTGCTCGGTTTCGAACCAGGGACCTTTCGCGTGTAAAGCGAACGTGATAACCACTACACTACAGAAACAGCGGTATGGCTGTACTTTGCCTAAAAATGTCACGCTTTCAGTAGACATCTACTTTTCTCGTTTTTAGCAGTTGTATGAATTCTTAAACGACCCAAATTTCTGGAGGTGCAGGAAGATGTATTGCGCAGTTTCTGTAGTGTAGTGGTTATCACGTTCGCCTAACACGCGAAAGGGCTCCGGTTCAAAACCGGACAGAAACATTGGGAATTTGATGCACTTTTAGAACATTAACGTGATTGTAGATGTTGATATGATATCAAACAAGGAAAGCGAAAACTTGCATTGACATCAGGAAAGTAACAATGAGTTTCGATCTCAAATAAAAGCGTAAAGCGAATGAGATAACCACTACACTACAGAAACAGCTGGATGGCTGTACTTTGCCTAATAATTTCGAGCTTTCAGTAGCCATCTAATTTTCTCGTTTTTAGCAGCTATATGAATTCTTAAATGACCCAAATTTCTGGAGGCGCAGGAAGCTGCGTTGTGCAGTTTCTGTAGTGTAGTGGTTATCACGTTCGGCTAACATGCGAATGGTCCCCTGTTTGAATCCGGGCAGAAACATATGGATTTTGATACATTTTTAGAATTTTTGAGAAGGGAAAGCCATTTGTATCTAGTAGATGTTGATATGATATCAAACAAGGAAAGCGAAAACTTGCCTTGACATCAGGAAAGTAACAATGAGTTCCAATCTCACCAGCTATCAGACCCAAATGTTTCTGCCCGGTTTCGAACCGGGGACCTTTCACGTGTGAGGCGAACATGATAACCACTACACTACAGAAACAGCTGTATATTTGTACTTTGCCTGTAAATACTTTTCTCGTTTTTAACAGCTGTATGAATTCTTAAATGACCCAAATTTCTGGAGGTGCAGGAAGCTGCATTGTGCAGTTTCTGTAGTGTAGTGGTTATTACGTTTGCCTAACACGTGAAAGGTTCACCGTTCGAAACCGGGCAGAAACTTCAGGATTTGATACAGGATTTGTGAGGCAAACGTGATAACCACTACACTACAGAAACAGCAGTATGGCTGTTCTTTGCCTAAAAATGTCACGCTTTCAGTAGACATCTACTTTTCTCGTTTTTAGCAGCTGTATGAATTCTTAAATGACCCAAATTTCTGGAGGTGCAGGAAGATGTGTTGTGCAGTTTCTGTAGTGTAGTGGGTATCACGTTTGCCTAACACACGACAGGTCCCTGGTTTGAAACCGGGCAGAAACAGTTGGAAATTGATGCAATTTTAGAACTTTAACGTGAAAGCAATTGGGAGATGTTGACACGATATCAAACTAGGAAAGCCAAAATCTGCATTCACATCAGGAAAGGATCAATGAGTTCCAATCTCAACCAGCTATCAGACCCAAATGTTTCTGCCCGGTTACGAACCAGGTACCTTTCGCGTGTAAAGCGAATGTGATAACCACTACACTACAGAAAAAGCTGGATGGCTGTACTTTGCCTAATAATTTCGAGCTTTCAGTAGACATCTAATTTTGTCGTTTTTAGCAGCTATATGAATTCTTAAACAACCCAAATTTCTGAAGGTGCAGGAAGCTGCATTGTGCAGTTTCTGTAGTGTAGTGCTTATCACGTTCGCCTAACACGCGAAAGGGCTCCGGTTCAAAACCGGGCAGAAACATTGGGAATTTAATGCAATTTTATAACATTAACGTGATTGTAGATGTTGATATGATATCAAACAAGGAAAGCGAAAACTTGCATTGACGTCAGGAAAGTAACAATGAGTTCCGATCTCAACCAGTTATCAGACCCAAATGTTTCTGCCCGGTTTCGAACCCGGGGACCTTTCGCGTGTGAGGCGAACGTGATAACCACTACACTACAGAAACAGCGGTATGGCTGTACTTTGCCTAAAAATGTCACGCTTTCAGTAGACATCTACTTTTCTCGTTTTTAGCAGCTGTATGAATTCTTAAATGACCCAAATTTCTGGAGGTGCAGGAAGCTGCATTGTGCAGTTTCTGTAGTGTAGTGGTTATCACGGTTGCCTAACACGCGAAAGGTTCACCGTTCGAAACCGGGCAGAAACTTCAGGATTTGATACATTTTTAGAACATTAAAGGGAAAGCCATTTGTATCTAGCAGATTTTGACATGATATCAAACAAGGAAAGCGAAAACTTGCATTGACATCAGGAAAGCATCAATAAATTCCGATCTCAAACATCTATCAGACCCAAATGCTTCTGCCCGGTTTCAAACCAGGGACCTTTCACGTGTAACGCGAACGTGATAACCACTACACTACAGAAACAGCGGTATGGCTGTACTTTGCCTAAAAATGTCACGCTTTCAGTAGACATCTACTTTTCTCGTTTTTAGCAGTTGTATGAATTCTTAAATGACCCAAATTTCTGGAGGCGCAGGAAGCTGCGTTGTGCAGTTTCTGTAGTGTAGTGGTTATCACGTTCGGCTAACACGCGAATGGTCCCCTGTTTGAATCCGGGCAGAAACATATGGATTTTGATACATTTTTAGAATTTTTGAGAAGGGAAAGCCATTTGTATCTAGTAGATGTTGATATGATATCAAAGAAGGAAAGCGAAAACTTGCCTTGACATCAGGAAAGTAACAATGAGTTCCGATCTCACCAGCTATCAGACCCAAATGTTTCTGCCCGGTTTCGAACCGGGGACCTTTCGCGTGTGAGGCGAACGTGATAACCACTACAATACAGAAACAGCTGTAGATTTGTACTTTGCCTCAAAATGTCGTACTTTCAGCAGACATCTACTTTTCTCATTTTTAGCCGCTGTATGAATTCTTAAACGACCCAAATTTCTGGAGGTGCAGGAAGCTGCGTTGTGCAGTTTCTGTAGTGTAGTGGTTATCACGTTCGGCTAACACGCGAATGGTCCCCTGTTTGAATCCGGGCAGAAACATATGGATTTTGATACATTTTTAGAATTTTTGAGAAGGGAAAGCCATTTGTATCTAGTAGATGTTGATATGATATCAAAGAAGGAAAGCGAAAACTTGCCTTGACATCAGGAAAGTAACAATGAGTTCCGATCTCACCAGCTATCAGACCCAAATGTTTCTGCCCGGTTTCGAACCGGGGACCTTTCGCGTGTGAGGCGAACGTGATAACCACTACAATACAGAAACAGCTGTAGATTTGTACTTTGCCTGAAAATGTCGTACTTTCAGCAGACATCTACTTTTCTCATTTTTAGCCGCTGTATGAATTCTTAAACGACCCAAATTTCTGGAGGTGCAGGAAGCTGCATTGTGCAGTTTCTGTAGTGTTGCGGTTATCACGTTCGCCTAACACGCGAAAGGGCTCCGGTTCAAAACCGGGCAGAAACATTGGGAATTTAATGCAATTTTATAACATTAACGTGATTGTAGATGTTGATATGATATCAAACAAGGAAAGCGAAAACTTGCATTGAAGTCAGGAAAGTAACAATGAGTTCCGATCTCAACCAGCTATCTGACCCAAATGTTTCTGCCCGGTTTCGAACCGGGGACCTTTCGCGTGTGAGGCAAACGTGATAACCACTACACTACAGAAACAGCGGTATGGCTGTACTTTGCCTAAAAATGTCACGCTTTCAGTAGACATCTACTTTTCTCGTTTTTAGCAGCTGTATGAATTCTTAAATGACCCAAATTTCTGGAGGTGCAGGAAGTTGCATTGCGCAGTTTCTGTAGTGTAGTGGTTATCACGTTTGCCTAACACGCGAAAGGTCCCCGGTTCGAAACCGGGCAGAAACTTCAGGATTTGATACATTTTTAGAACATTAAAGGGAAAGCCATTTGTATCTAGCAGATTTTGACATGATATCAAACAAGGAAAGCGAAAATTGCATTGACATCAGGAAAGGATCAATAAATTCCGATCTCAAACAGCTATGAAACCCAAATGCTTCTGCCCGGTTTCGAACCAGGGACCGTTCGCGTGTAAAGCGAACGTGATAACCACTACACTACAGAAACAGCTGCGACTGTGTTCTACGCCTAAAAATCTCTTGCTTTCAGTAGACATCTAATTTTGGCGTTTTTAGCAGCTATATGAATTCTTAAAGGGGCACTTGGCAACTTTTTCAACTTAATAAACCCGTCTGGAAATCATTTGGATGGTTAAATGGTCTGTTCCGGTGTTAACGGTGACTGTCCCCGCTCCCCCCGGCGCCCCCCGGTGGAAAACCAGCCTTGCAACTTTGGGACTACCGTCCCGGTAAATTGGAAATGGGAAGTATCGCGAGAAGCGAGAACGAGCGAGAAACACAAACTGCTTTACGGTAATTCAACGTAAACACACACGCCCCCCTCAATAACGGTTAATCACGCTGGCTATACATGTCAGTGTTCTATGATACAGTGTATAATGTATTACCCACCTCGGTAGACATCGCGCCACACGAAAAAACCCGGCAACAAATGCACATGAGCAGCGGTAGAAAGGGGGAGGAGGGTGCCGCAAGTGAGTTTTTTTTACAACAGTGTTGTGTAATATACGTCCCAGACCTGTAGGGGGAGCTCGTTGAGAAAACATGCGACCACAAAAGTGAAAACCAGCGAAGAAATGGCCAGAGTTGCCAAGTGCCCCTTTAAACGACCCAAATTTCTGGAGGTGCAGGAAGCTGCGTTGTGCAGTTTCTGTAGTGTAGTGGTTATCACCATTGCCTAACACGCGAATGGTCCCCTGTTTGAATCCGGGCAGAAACATCTGGAATTTGATACATTTTTAGAACATTAACGGGAAGGCCATTTGTACCTAGTAGATGTTGACATGATATCAAACAAGAAAATCCAAAACCTGCATTGGCATCAGGAAACGATCAATGAGTTCCGATCTCAACCAGCTATCAGACCCAAATGTTTCTGCCGGTTTCGAACCTGGGAACTTTCGCATGTGAGGCAAACGTGATAACCACTACACTACAGAAACAGCAGTATGGCTGTTCTTTGCCTAAAAATGTCACGCTTTCAGTAGACATCTACTTTTCTCGTTTTTAGCAGCTGTATGAATTCTTAAATGACCCAAATTTCTGGAGGTGCAGGAAGATGTATTGTGCAGTTTCTGTAGTGTAGTGGTTATCACGTTCGCCTAACACGCGAAAGGTCCCTGGTTCGAAACCGGGCAGAAACAGTTGGAAATTGATGCAACATCTGGAATTTGATACATTTTTAGAACATTAACAGGAAGGCCATTTGTACCTAGCAGATGTTGACATGATATCAAACAAGGAAATCCAAAACCTGCATTGACATCAGGAAGCGATCAATGAGTTCCGATCTCAACCAGCTATCAGACCCAAATGTTTCTGCCGGTTTCAAACCCGGGACCTTTCGCGTGTGAGGCAAACGTGATAACCACTACACTACAGAAACAGCGGTATGGCTGTACTTTGCCTAAAAATGTCACGCTTTCAGTAGACATCTACTTTTCTGGTTTTTAGCAGTTGTATGAATTCTTAAACGACCCAAATTTCTGGAGGTGCAGGAAGATGTATTGTGCAGTTTCTGTAGTGTAGTGGTTATCACGTTCGCCTAACACGCGAAAGGGCTCCGGTTCAAAACCGGACAGAAACATTGGGAATTTGATGCACTTTTAGAACATTAACGTGATTGTAGATGTTGATATGATATCAAACAAGGAAAGCGAAAACTTGCATTGACATCAGGAAAGTAACAATGAGTTTCGATCTCAAATAGCTATCGGACCCAAATGCTTCTGCCCGGTTTCGAACCAGGGACGTTTCGCGCATAAAGCGAATGAGATAACCACTACACTACAGAAACAGCTGGATGGCTGTACTTTGCCTAATAATTTCGAGCTTTCAGTAGCCATCTAATTTTCTCGTTTTTAGCAGCTATATGAATTCTTAAATGACCCAAATTTCTGGAGGCGCAGGAAGCTGCGTTGTGCAGTTTCTGTAGTGTAGTGGTTATCACGTTCGGCTAACACGCGAATGGTCCCCTGTTTGAATCCGGGCAGAAACATATGGATTTTGATACATTTTTAGATTTTTTTAGAAGGGAAAGCCATTTGTATCTAGTAGATGTTGATATGATATCAAACAAGGAAAGCGAAAACTTGCCTTGACATCAGGAAAGTAACAATGAGTTCCGATCTCACCAGCTATCAGACCCAAATGTTTCTGCCCGGTTTCGAACCGGGGACCTTTCGCGTGTGAGGCGAACATGATAACCACTACACTACAGATACAGCTGTATATTTCTACTTTGCCTGAAAATGTCGTACTTTCAGCAGACATCTACTTTTCTCATTTTTAGCAGCTGTATGAATTCTTAAACGACCCAAATTTCTGGAGGTGCAGGAAGCTGCATTGTGCAGTTTCTGTAGTGTTGCGGTTATCACGTTCGCCTAACACGCGAAAGGGCTCCGGTTCAAAACCGGGCAGAAACATTGGGAATTTAATGCAATTTTATAACATTAACGTGATTGTAGATGTTGATATGATATCAAACAAGGAAAGCGAAAACTTGCATTGACGTCTGGAAAGTAACAATGAGTTCCGATCTCAACCAGCTATCAGACCCAAATGTTTCTGCCCGGTTTCGAACCCGGGGACCTTTCTTGTTTGAGGCGAACGTGAAAAACCACTACACTACAGAAACAGCGGTATGGCTGTAGTTTGCCTAAAAATGTCACGCTTTCAGTAGACATCTACTTTTCTCGTTTTTAGCAGCTGTATGAATTCTTAAATGACCCAAATTTCTGGAGGTGCAGGTAGCTGCATTGTGCAGTTTCTGTAGTGTAGTGGTTATCACGTTTGCCTAACACGCGAAAGGTTCACCGTTCGAAACCGGGCAGAAACTTCAGGATTTGATACATTTTTAGAACATTAAAGGGAAAGCCATTTGTATCTAGCAGATTTTGACACGATATCAAACAAGGAAAGCGAAAACTTGCATTGACATCAGGAAAGGATCAATAAATTCCGATCTCAAACAGCTGTCAGACCCAAATGCATCTGCCCGGTTTCGAACCAGGGACCTTTCACGTGTAAAGCGAACGTGATAACCACTACACTACAGAAACAGCGGTATGGCTGTACTTTGCCTAAAAATGTCACGCTTTCAGTAGACATCTACTTTTCTCGTTTTTAGCAGTTGTATGAATTCTTAAAGACCCAAATTTCTGGAGGTGCAGGAAGATGTATTGCGCAGTTTCTGTAGTGTAGTGGTTATCACGTTCGCCTAACACGCGAAAGGGCTCCGGTTCAAAACCGGAAGGAAACATTAGGAATTTGATGCACTTTTAGAACATTAACGTGATTGTAGATGTTGATATGATATCAAACAAGGAAAGCGAAAACTTGCATTGACATCAGGAAAGTAACAATGAGTTTCGATCTCAAATAGCTATCAGACCCAAATGTTTCTGCCCAGTTTCGAACCGGGGACCTTTCACGTGTGAGGCAAACGTGATAACCACTACACTACAGAAACAGCTGTAGATTTGTACTTTGCCTGAAAATGTCGTACTTTCAGCAGACATCTACTTTTCTCATTTTTAGCCGCTGTATGAATTCTTAAACAACCCAAATTTCTGGAGGTGCAGGAAGCTGCATTGTGCAGTTTCTGTAGTGTTGCGGTTATCACATTCGCCTAACACGCGAAAGGGCTCCGGTTCAAAACCGGGCAGAAACATTGGGAATTTAATGCAATTTTATAACATTAATGTGATTGTAGATGTTGATATGATATCAAACAAGGAAAGCGAAAACTTGCATTGACATCAGGAAAGGATCAATAAATTCCGATCTCAAACAGCTATCAAACCCAATTGCTTCTGCCCGGTTTCGAACCAGGGACCTTTCGCGTGTAAAGCGAACTTAATAACCACTACACTACAGAAACAGCTGCGACTGTGTTCTACGCCTAAAAATCTCGTGCTTTCAGTAGACATCTAATTTTGGCGTTTTTAGCAGCTATATGAATTCTTAAAGGGGCACTTGGCAACTTTTTCAACTTAATAAACCCGTCTGGAAATCATTTGGATGGTTAAATGGTCTGTTCCGGTGTTAACGGTGACTGTCCCCGCTCCCCCCGGCGCCCCCCGGTGGAAAACCAGCCTTGCAACTTTGGGACTACCGTCCCGGTAAATTGGAAATGGGAAGTATGAGAAGCGAGAACGAGCGAGAAACACAAACTGCTTTACGGTAATTCAACGTAAACACACACGCCCCCCTCAATAACGGTTAATCACGCCGGCTATACATGTCAGTGTTCTATGATACAGTGTATAATGTATTACCCACCTCGGTAGACATCGCGCCACACGAAAAAACCCGGCAACAAATGCACATGAGCAGCGGTAGAAAGGGGGAGGAGGGTGCCGCAAGTGAGTTTTTTTTACGACAGTGTTGTGTAATATACGTCCCAGACCTGTAGGGGGAGCTCGTTGAGAAAACATGCGACCACAAAAGTGAAAACCAGCGAAGAAATGGCCAGAGTTGCCAAGTGCCCCTTTAAACGACCCAAATTTCTGGAGGTGCAGGAAGCTGCGTTGTGCAGTTTCTGTCGTGTAGTGGTTATCACCATTGCCTAATACGCGAATGGTCCCCTGTTTGAATCCGGGCAGAAACATCTGGAATTTGATACATTTTTAGAACATTAACGGGAAGGCCATTTGTACCTAGTAAATGTTGACATGATATCAAACAAGAAAATCCAAAACCTGCATTGACATCAGGAAACGATCAATGAGTTCCGATCTCAACCAGCTATCAGACCCAAATGTTTCTGCCGGTTTCGAACCTGGGAACTTTCGCATGTGAGGCAAACGTGATAACCACTACACTACAGAAACAGCAGTATGGCAGTTCTTTGCCTAAAAATGTCACGCTTTCAGTAGACATCTACTTTTCTCGTTTTTAGCAGCTGTATGAATTCTTAAATGACCCAAATTTCTGGAGGTGCAGGAAGATGTATTGTGCAGTTTCTGTAGTGTAGTGGTTATCACGTTCGGCTAACACGCGAATGGTCCCCTGTTTGAATCCGGGCAGAAACATATGGATTTTGATACATTTTTAGAATTTTTTAGAAGGGAAAGCCATTTGTATCTAGTAGATGTTGATATGATATCAAACAAGGAAAGCGAAAACTTGCCTTGACATCAGGAAAGTAACAATGAGTTCCGATCTCACCAGCTATCAGACCCAAATGTTTCTGCCCGGTTTCGAACCGGGGACCTTTCGCGTGTGAGGCGAACATGATAACCACTACACTACAGAAACAGCTGTATATTTGTACTTTGCCTGAAAATGTCGTACTTTCAGCAGACATCTACTTTTCTCATTTTTAGCAGCTGTATGAATTCTTAAACGACCCAAATTTCTGGAGGTGCAGGAAGCTGCATTGTGCAGTTTCTGTAGTGTTGCGGTTATCACGTTCGCCTAACACGCGAAAGGGCTCCGGTTCAAAACCGGGCAGAAACATTGGGAATTTAATGCAATTTTATAACATTAACGTGATTGTAGATGTTGATATGATATCAAACAAGGAAAGCGAAAACTTGCATTGACGTCTGGAAAGTAACAATGAGTTCCGATCTCAACCAGCTATCAGACCCAAATGTTTCTGCCCGGTTTCGAACCCGGGGACCTTTCTTGTTTGAGGCGAACGTGAAAACCACTACACTACAGAAACAGCGGTATGGCTGTAGTTTGCCTAAAAATGTCACGCTTTCAGTAGACATCTACTTTTCTCGTTTTTAGCAGCTGTATGAATTCTTAAATGACCCAAATTTCTGGAGGTGCAGGAAGCTGCATTGTGCAGTTTCTGTAGTGTAGTGGTTATCACGTTTGCCTAACACGCGAAAGGTTCACCGTTCGAAACCGGGCAGAAACTTCAGGATTTGATACATTTTTAGAACATTAAAGGGAAAGCCATTTGTATCTAGCAGATTTTGACACGATATCAAACAAGGAAAGCGAAAACTTGCATTGACATCAGGAAAGGATCAATAAATTCCGATCTCAAACAGCTGTCAGACCCAAATGCATCTGCCCGGTTTCGAACCAGGGACCTTTCACGTGTAAAGCGAACGTGATAACCACTACACTACAGAAACAGCGGTATGGCTGTACTTTGCCTAAAAATGTCACGCTTTCAGTAGACATCTACTTTTCTCGTTTTTAGCAGTTGTATGAATTCTTAAACGACCCAAATTTCTGGAGGTGCAGGAAGATGTATTGCGCAGTTTCTGTAGTGTAGTGGTTATCACGTTTGCCTAACACGCGAAAGGGCTCCGGTTCAAAACCGGAAGGAAACATTAGGAATTTGATGCACTTTTAGAACATTAACGTGATTGTAGATGTTGATATGATATCAAACAAGGAAAGCGAAAACTTGCATTGACATCAGGAAAGTAACAATGAGTTTCGATCTCAAATAGCTATCAGACCCAAATGCTTCTGCCCGGTTTCGAACCAGGGACGTTTCGCGCATAAAGCGAAAGATATAACCACTACACTACAGAAACAGCTGGATGGCTGTACTTTGCCTAATAATTTCGAGCTTTCAGTAGCCATCTAATTTTCTCGTTTTTAGCAGCTATATGAATTCTTAAATGACCCAAATTTCTGGAGGCGCAGGAAGCTGCGTTGTGCAGTTTCTGTAGTGTAGTGGTTATCACGTTCGGCTAACACGCGAATGGTCCCCTGTTTGAATCCGGGCAGAAACATATGGATTTTGATACATTTTTAGAATTTTTTAGAAGGGAAAGCCATTTGTATCTAGTAGATGTTGATATGATATCAAACAAGGAAAGCGAAAACTTGCCTTGACATCAGGAAAGTAACAATGAGTTCCGATCTCACCAGCTATCAGACCCAAATGTTTCTGCCCGGTTTCGAACCGGGGACCTTTCACGTGTGAGGCAAACGTGATAACCACTACACTACAGAAACAGCTGTAGATTTGTACTTTGCCTGAAAATGTCGTACTTTCAGCAGACATCTACTTTTCTCATTTTTAGCCGCTGTATGAATTCTTAAACGACCCAAATTTCTGGAGGTGCAGGAAGCTGCATTGTGCAGTTTCTGTAGTGTTGCGGTTATCACGTTCGCCTAACACGCGAAAGGCCCCCGGTTCGAAACCGGGCAGAAACTTCAGGATTTGATACATTTTTAGAACATTAAAGGGAAAGCCATTTGTATCTAGCAGATTTTGACATGATATCAAACAAGGAAAGCGAAAACTTGCATTGACATCAGGAAAGGATCAATAAATTCCGATCTCAAACAGCTATCAAACCCAAATGCTTCTGCCCGGTTTCGAACCAGGGACCTTTCGCGTGTAAAGCGAACTTGATAACCACTACACTACAGAAACAGCTGCGACTGTGTTCTACGCCTAAAAATCTCGTGCTTTCAGTAGACATCTAATTTTGGCGTTTTTAGCAGCTATATGAATTCTTAAAGGGGCACTTGGCAACTTTTTCAACTTAATAAACCCGTCTGGAAATCATTTGGATGGTTAAATGGTCTGTTCCGGTGTTAACGGTGACTGTCCCCGCTCCCCCCGGCGCCCCCCGGTGGAAAACCAGCCTTGCAACTTTGGGACTACCGTCCCGGTAAATTGGAAATGGGAAGTATCGCGAGAAGCGAGAACGAGCGAGAAACACAAACTGCTTTACGGTAATTCAACGTAAACACACACGCCCCCCTCAATAACGGTTAATCACGCCGGCTATACATGTCAGTGTTCTATGATACAGTGTATAATGTATTACCCACCTCGGTAGACATCGCGCCACACGAAAAAACCCGGCAACAAATGCACATGAGCAGCGGTAGAAAGGGGGAGGAGGGTGCCGCAAGTGAGTTTTTTTTACGACAGTGTTGTGTAATATACGTCCCAGACCTGTAGGGGGAGCTCGTTGAGAAAACATGCGACCACAAAAGTGAAATCCAGCGAAGAAATGGCCAGAGTTGCCAAGTGCCCCTTTAAACGACCCAAATTTCTGGAGGTGCAGGAAGCTGCGTTGTGCAGTTTCTGTCGTGTAGTGGTTATCACCATTGCCTAATACGCGAATGGTCCCCCTGTTTGAATCCGGGCAGAAACATCTGGAATTTGATACATTTTTAGAACATTAACGGGAAGGCCATTTGTACCTAGTAAATGTTGACATGATATCAAACAAGAAAATCCAAAACCTGCATTGACATCAGGAAACGATCAATGAGTTCCGATCTCAACCAGCTATCAGACCCAAATGTTTCTGCCGGTTTCGAACCTGGGAACTTTCGCATGTGAGGCAAACGTGATAACCACTACACTACAGAAATAGCAGTATGGCAGTTCTTTGCCTAAAAATGTCACGCTTTCAGTAGACATCTACTTTTCTCGTTTTTAGCAGCTGTATGAATTCTTAAATGACCCAAATTTCTGGAGGTGCAGGAAGATGTATTGTGCAGTTTCTGTAGTGTAGTGGTTATCACGTTCGCCTAACACGCGAAAGGTCCCTGGTTCGAAACCGGGCAGAAACAGTTGGAAATTGATGCAATTTTAGAACTTTAACGTGAAAGCAATTGGGAGATGTTGACACGATATCAAACTAGGAAAGCCAAAATCTGCATTGACATCAGGAAAGGATCAATGAGTTCCAATCTCAACCAGCTATCAGACCCAATTGTTTCTGCCCGGTTACGAACCAGGGACCTTTCGCGTGTAAAGCGAATGTGATAACCACTACACTACAGAAACAGCGGTATGGCTGTACTTTGCCTAAAAATGTCACGCTTTCAGTAGACATCTACTTTTCTCGTTTTTAGCAGTTGTATGAATTCTTAAACGACCCAAATTTCTGGAGGTGCAGGAAGATGTATTGCGCAGTTTCTGTAGTGTAGTGGTTATCACGTTCGCCTAACACGCGAAAGGGCTCTGGTTCAAAACCGGACAGAAACATTGGGAATTTGATGCACTTTTAGAACATTAACGTGATTGTAGATGTTGATATGATATCAAACAAGGAAAGCGAAAACTTGCATTGACATCAGGAAAGTAACAATGAGTTTCGATCTCAAATAGCTATCAGACCCAAATGCTTCTGCCCGGTTTCGAACCAGGGACGTTTCGCGCGTAAAGCGAATGAGATAACCACTACACTACAGAAACAGCTGGATGGCTGTACTTTGCCTAATAATTTCGAGCTTTCAGTAGCCATCTAATTTTCTCGTTTTTAGCAGCTATATGAATTCTTAAATGACCCAAATTTCTGGAGGCGCAGGAAGCTGCGTTGTGCAGTTTCTGTAGTGTAGTGGTTATCACGTTCGGCTAACACGTGAATGGTCCCCTGTTTGAATCCGGGCAGAAACATATGGATTTTGATACATTTTTAGAATTTTTTAGAAGGGAAAGCCATTTGTATCTAGTAGATGTTGATATGATATCAAACAAGGAAAGCGAAAACTTGCCTTGACATCAGGAAAGTAACAATGAGTTCCGATCTCACCAGCTATCAGACCCAAATGTTTCTGCCCGGTTTCGAACAGGGGACCTTTCGCATGTGAGGCGAACGTGATAACCACTACACTACAGCAACAGCTGTATATTTGTGCTTTGCCTGAAAATGTCGTACTTTCAGCAGACATCTACTCTTCTCATTTTTAGCAGCTGTATGAATTCTTAAACGACCCAAATTTCTGGAGGTGCAGGAAGCTGCATTGTGCAGTTTCTGTAGTGTTGCGGTTATCACGTTCGCCTAACACGCGAAAGGGCTCCGGTTCAAAACCGGGCAGAAACATTGGGAATTTAATGCAATTTTATAACATTAACGTGATTGTAGATGTTGATATGATATCAAACAAGGAAAGCGAAAACTTGCATTGACGTCAGGAAAGTAACAATGAGTTCCGATCTCAACCAGCTATCAGACCCAAATGTTTCTGCCCGGTTTCGAACCCGGGGACCTTTCTTGTTTGAGGCGAACGTGAAAACCACTACACTACAGAAACAGCGGTATGGCTGTAGTTTGCCTAAAAATGTCACGCTTTCAGTAGACATCTACTTTTCTCGTTTTTAGCAGCTGTATGAATTCTTAAATGACCCAAATTTCTGGAGGTGCAGGAAGCTGCATTGTGCAGTTTCTGTAGTGTAGTGGTTATCACGTTTGCCTAACACGCGAAAGGTTCACCGTTCGAAACCGGGCAGAAACTTCAGGATTTGATACATTTTTAGAACATTAAAGGGAAAGCCATTTGTATCTAGCAGATTTTGACACGATATCAAACAAGGAAAGCGAAAACTTGCATTGACATCAGGAAAGGATCAATAAATTCCGATCTCAAACAGCTATCAGACCCAAATGCATCTGCCCGGTTTCGAACCAGGGACCTTTCGCGTGTAAAGCGAACGTGACAACCACTACACTACAGAAACAGCGGTATGGCTGCACTTTGCCTAAAAATGTCACGCTTTCAGTAGACATCTACTTTTCTCGTATTTAGCAGTTGTATGAATTCTTAAACGACCCAAATTTCTGGAGGTGCAGGAAGATGTATTGCGCAGTTTCTGTAGTGTAGTGGTTATCACGTTCGCCTAACACGCGAAAGGGCTCCGGTTAAAAACCGGAAGGAAACATTAGGAATTTGATGCACTTTTAGAACATTAACGTGATTGTAGATGTTGATATGATATCAAACAAGGAAAGCGAAAACTTGCATTGACATCAGGAAAGTGACAATGAGTTTCGATCTCAAATAGCTATCAGACCCAAATGCTTCTGCCCGGTTTCGAACCAGGGACGTTTCGCGCGTAAAGCGAATGAGATAACCACTACACTACAGAAACAGCTGGATGGCTGTACTTTGCCTAATAATTTCGAGCTTTCAGTAGCCATCTAATTTTCTCGTTTTTAGCAGCTATATGAATTCTTAAATGACCCAAATTTCTGGAGGCGCAGGAAGCTGCGTTGTGCAGTTTCTGTAGTGTAGTGGTTATCACGTTCGGCTAACACGCGAATGGTCCCCTGTTTGAATCCGGGCAGAAACATATGGATTTTGATACATTTTTAGAATTTTTTAGAAGGGAAAGCCATTTGTATCTAGTAGATGTTGATATGATATCAAACAAGGAAAGCGAAAACTTGCCTTGACATCAGGAAAGTAACAATGAGTTCCGATCTCACCAGCTATCAGACCCAAATGTTTCTGCCCGGTTTCGAACCGGGGACCTTTCGCGCGGGAGCCGAATATAGTTAAGCTTAACTTCCCTTAACTTTTCCCATTCATTCTCTATGGTAGTTCTTATCACTACGGATGTAATATATTTTTGGCCACAAGCGGGTTTTTGGGGGCGCTGTTTCTACAGTTTGAAGAAGAGGAGGCGTGGCGAACAGAGTGAAGAAGAGGAATGACTGAACAGGTAGCTGCGGCACTCATTCATTCATCTATCTATGTATCTATCTATCTATATATATATATATATTTATCTATCCAACTATAAATCTAACCTTCTGTGTCATATAAAGATATCTATGTAGTATGAAAGGGATAATGTACAGTGAGACGGTCATTGAGAAATAAACCCCCTGGGTGATTCAAGACCCCCCGCTTCGCGTCGAACCGCGTAAACAAATCAGTAGTAGGCTAACACAAAATATAAGCATTCATAATGTAGTATTCAACGAAGCCGTGTAATACAAAAAGATGTTACCTAGTCATTATAAATGTAATTCTGTCATTTTAATTATTACTGTGTAATATGCATGGTGTTTTGCTGTGTACAGAAGATAATGAAGAAGACCATCAGGTTTTTCCCTGGAAGGATGAAGGTCTCTTTCAGGAAGGGCCCATCTGGCCATCTACGGCAGGACCCCTCTGATGAGGCCATGAGGATCAAAAATAATCCTGCGCTTCAGGACAGGTCTCCTGCTCGGAAACATGACCTTGTGAAGGTTGATGCCCTCACTGTGGTCGTTCGGCGGGGCTCCAACAGGAGCTGATGGGGGAGTATGTACTACAGTTCGGTAAATACAAGGGGAAATCATCCCGCTGGCTCCTGGAGAATGATGTTGGCTACATCATCTACCTCATCAAGAAGGTAGATGAGGAGGAGAGAGATGGACGCTTCAACCCCCAGGGACCCAGCAAGGACAGCCTTCTCTCATTTCTCGACTATGCCAGGAGCTTCCAGGAAATCGAAGACCTTCATAGGTACCTACTCTCCAGGCAGCCTGCAGCACCAGTGGCCTCAGAGGCCGACAATCTTGTTGGATTTGGAGCCAGGACCAAGGACACCTGGAGGCAGATCTGGGAGAGCAGGGCAGACGGATATGCTGCCTTCGTCTTAGGAGTCAAGTGCATCCAAAACAGCAAGATGTACAACCTGCAGCAGTACCTGCTCAAGCAGCAGAGGGCTGAGTCCTGTCCACCACCTGCAGAAGCCTCCACTACATCAGCTGCCTCCACACCTACATCTACAACAGGTGAGCTCACACAAATATGCAAACTCGTGTTGTATGTGAACATTTAATGTACTTAACACATTATTAATGTTATTGTTTAATCTCCTAGCGATGGAGGAGGATGAGGAGCTGGAGAGAGGGATGTTAAATATTTCTCCCTCTAAATTTGTCACTGAACTACGTAGGTGGATCTAATGTATAGTAATAAACAGAGGAAGTTGTAAAAAAAAAAAAAAAGTTTCTTTACACCCTCACTGTACATGATACAAGTCTAATGTTACCTGTGCTTTCAGGGCCAGCAGCAGTCCCCATAGCCACAGCTGCGTCTCCAGCAACAGGTTTTTCGCCATCAGTGTGGAAGGAGGATTCTGTTTTGACCAGAATTCACCTGCCATTACTAGTTTGTTATTTTGGCCGTGTTCTGGCCTGTTTTGATGTGTGTGTGTTCTTTTATTCTATAAAAGGTCTTACATGTCAGCGATGAGGGTGAGTGTTCACGAGTTCTCTTTCTGCATGCTTGTTGCAGTGGTGGTTCAAGGGTTTGGCATGGAAATGAACATGTGAGCAAGAGAGCAGGAATAACACTTGATTTCTTTTAACAGTGAGGAGTAAACCAACAGCTGCTGCTACACGGTCAAAGTCCAGCATCACTGCTTCTCCTCTGCAAGGTTAATATACATGCACATACACCCCATCTTTATTCACTGTGAAGATGATTTCCAGTTTTGTGACGTTTCCTTTTTGTTTTTGTTCTTTTCAGTTTCACTAGCTACCTCCGTTCCAGTGAAGACCCCTCTCCCAATACCTCCTCAGCTGCTCGCTTTGGCTCCATCCTTGACACCATTGCCTGTTGTTTCAAATGAACAAAGTATGACATTTCATTTTTATTTTAATTGTCCACATCCTATAATACAATATGTATCCCATGTTGATGGCTCCATTTTGGTCCAAACCTTTGCCTCAATGTTTGCACTGCTGTCATATGATGAGGACCTGTCCTATTGACATTATCTGTTCATCGTGTAATGACTCCCTCACTCTTCCGTTTTGTGTTATGCAGCTCTGCCACACCCTACCTCTCATCCGGTACAGCCTGCAGTCTCTGCTCAGCCTGCAGCCTCTCACCCGTCACCTCCTGTTCATCCTGCAGCCACTGCCCCCAGCTACGACCATGATGTCAGCTCCTGGAATTGCTCTCACCATCAAAGAGTATGGATGAAGACAGAGATGGAGGCGATGGGGCTATGGCCAGGGTCCCGACCGGTCCGACATCTGGGGAACATGATCTCCTTGTGGCGACATCCACCTCAGCCCGAGCTCATAAACACCACCTCTGAGCTGCCGTCACCCAACTACTTTCAGCTCCATCCATTTTTCATTTGGAAGCCAGAGCATGACCTGATGGAGAGGGTGAGGAACAATTACATCCTGCCTTGCTTCTACGGCTGTCCCAACCCCCAGGTTGCCTCCTCTGGTGTGGGGAGGCCTCGGGTGATAGTTGGCATAAGCGGCCAGTACTACATATTGGCCTCCCGTCTGGGCTGCAAGGTATGCAGACGGCACTGGTTTGCAGACAAGCCGCAGTGGGTGGACATGCTGCCGAAGCGATTTCAGAACATCTTGCCAGCCTTCATCACCCATAAGAAGGCAATCTGCAAGACTGTGATGGATGAGCTGAGACGCAGCGGCAAGTCACCGAATGACATGGCCAACCAGATTAGGGAGATGCTGAATCTGAAATACGAAAGAGCCCACCTGGCCTACCTGCTCAGCGTGCAGAACACTAGGGATGCTGAAGCAGGGGTGTATGGACAGAGCACCATCACTGGGTTTCTGAGACGCGAGGACTCACCTGCTCCATTTAGGGAGTATGAAGATGCAGATGGCTGGTATGGAGTGTCTGTGACTTCACACTACCTGACAGAGTGCCTCCTCCAAGAGTACCAGCGGCAAGAGCTAGCTCTCACACTCCTGCTACAGGGTACCTTTGGACAGGTCTTCAGGTCCGACCACACTCGCAGAGTGGCAAGTAAGGTCACGTTATCATCTGGCACTATGTCATCCTATGCCATTATGAATGAGAACTGGATGATCCTGTCCTGGGTGATGCTGCAGTCAGAGGGTGACCAGCGCCTGGAGCCTATGTACGAGGGGCTGGCTCGCCGCTACAGTTCTGCTGGAATAGAGAAGGCCAAGTACCAGTGG